>JAJLVM010000002.1:0-228274 GCA_030570285.1 Pichia norvegensis
ATGTCCACCGGCTGCTGCTGGCGCAAAAGGATTTGCTATCTTTTTTAGCGGTGGAATATGTTGCACTTCAGAAGCATGATTCATCATATTTCTTGGAGCATTTGAGATATTTGGCGCATATGGGTTCTTCATAGGCTGTTGAGTGTGCGGTGTTGGTTTATCAGCAATGGTATTAGATGCTGACAACTTTTGATTAGAAACGTATGGGGCATAAGGATTTTTTACAGCAGTTTTAGGCTTTGATTCAAGCGTTCTAGACGTTGGTAACTCTTCAAAAAAGGATTTATGACTTGCCATGGAATTGGACCTAGAACTTTTTATACTCGTTTGACTAGCTGGGGGTAGAATAGAAGTAGTTGATGCGCCTTTCAGATAAGCTAACTCAATATTTGTATAGATGTTTTCCTTCACCTCTTTAATTGGTTTCTGCTTCGTTTTATTCAACAAATTTTCTGGGAAGTCATATGCATCAGACTTCTTCTTTTCCTCTTGTAACTCTATGATAGATTTCTTCGGTTTTAATATATTGGTTGGAAGTGAAGATAAAGATTCATGTGCAAGCGATGCTGGAGCCAAATTCAAAGGGATGTTGGCAGGCTGTGAAATGGAAGTGTAATTGTGGCCTGAGCTAAGTGAGAAACTATTTTCAGTTATGGAAGATGGTTTATAAGATTGTTGAGTTTCTGGTTGATATTTGGACTTCTTGTTTTCTTTCGATACGACCACAGTAGCTGATGTCTCATCTTGACTCATAGACGATTGATCAAAAGATTTCTCAGTGTAATCATTAACGTTATTATCTGCTTCATCACCAAGTAGATCGTCGTCAAGTAAATCATCATCCATGATATCAGCTAACAATGAATCATCTTTTTCAAGAAAATCAAATTTGGATTCATTGCTAGTAATTTGTGGTTCTTCTCTAAATTGCTGCTTAGGGGTGGATACATCTTCGCCCTCAAGTACAGCCGAATCTTCTTCAATAACTTCATCATTTTCAAGAAAAGCAAATGGATCGTTTGTTTTGGTCGCTTTCAAGTCTTCGAGAGTGCTTAAAAAGTCTAAATCTTCTGCGTTTTTAGAATCAACATTATCAGAAATGGTAAAGGTGTCTTCCTTTGGCTCTGCAATATCCTTTTCCCATGGCATTTTCTGATCCGACTCTGTTATAAGGCCATTATTTTGTAAGTTGTATTCATCGTCTATGTTTCTTCCAGAAAATAGATTTTCAAAATCACTTGATGTTTCCTTTTGTTTTCCATCACTTGGGGTATCCGAAGCTGGTAAATCATTCTGGATTTCTTTTGAATTCCATGGCAGCTGTGAAATCGAGTCATCCTCAACTCTAGAATCAGGTGTGCTGTCCCAGTGCAGTTGATGATTTTGGTCGCTCTGATTTGGTATATCGTGGCTTGGAACTGCATTATTCCAAGGCATTGTATGATCAGCTTCACTTGCATGCTTAAAAACAATGGCTTCACTCAAGGATGCTTCATTTTTATCATTCACATCAAACTCGTCCTCCTTAGAACTAACAGATTTGAATTGCATGGTTTCGCCGTTAGTAAACTCAGAATTAACCTCATTTGACTTTTGTTCTAATATTTCGTCGTTCTTCAAATCCAAGCACTTGTTAATCGCATCATAGTTATCTTTTGAATTCGATTGTTCAATACCTGTACTAAGATTATTATTGTATACATTACCGCAATTCTGTGAGTTTATTTCAAAAGTTAATTGTGATTTATCATGCGCAGCTTCATGTAAATTATCTTTCAGTTCCTCATTAAATGTTTCGTCTAGGTTTTCTGGTGAGTCTTCTGGTAACTCTTCTGGTAAGTCTTCTTGTAAGTCTTCTGGTAAGTCTTCTTGTAAGTCTTCTTGTAAGTCTTCTGGTAAGTCTTCTGGTAACTCTTCTTGTAAGTCTTCTTGTAAGTCTTCTTGTAAGTCTTCTTGTAAGTCTTCTTGTAAGTCTTCTTGTAAGTCTTCTTGTAAGTCTTCTGGTAAGTCTTCTGGTAAGTCTTCTTGTAAGTCTTCTTGTAAGTCTTCTTGTAATTCTTCTTGTAAGTCTTCTTGTAAGTCTTCTTGTAAGTCTTCTTGTAAGTCTTCTTGTAAGTCTTCTTGTAAGTCTTCTTGTAAGTCTTCTTGTAAGTCTTCTTGTAAGTCTTCGTGAAGATGAACCTCGCTTGTCATTGAAACTTCTGCATGCTGGATTTCTCCTTGCTTTTCAATCAAAGCTTCTTCTGATAATTCAACAAAACCTGGATTATGCTGAGTGGCAGCTGTTTCATCTTCAATTGGCACAATTAAGTCTGTCGTAACAGCATCACTTACGGGATTGGGATTAGAATTTGTTACGGGTTGGCTGCTATTGGCATTAGATTTCTTCTTTTTATTGCCTGACTTAGACTTCTTTCCACCTTTATTTTTGGCCATCTTCGAGCTATAATCTTAGACGCCAATTGGTCCTGATGTTATTGCGTGTTTTAATATAGCTCTTAAGCAAGTCTAGCAGTTGCGTGTCTTGTTGATCTGAAGATCCACGTCGAGATCCAAAATTAAAATTGGTGCACGGGTCAAAAAAATTTAATATTTCAGCTCTAATCCTGGATTTTATAATCACAAACTTTCTCATTGGACTAGTCCATTCACTTAATTCGCCTAATCCAAGCAAACTACAACTCAATAACATGGCAAAAGGCCCCAAAACGCATCAGAAGTTACCTTCCGAGAAGGAAAGATTTTTACAAGCTTGTGCTGATATTTCACTTGAGTTAGTGGCATCTTTGAATACCTCCAAGGAGGTTAATTTGAACGGAGTTATTATAAAATACTCTAAAAAGTATAAACTTAAACAACAACCCAGATTAACAGATGTCATAAACTCTATTCCAGATCAATACAAAAAATATTTACTACCTAAGCTGAAGGCAAAGCCAGTTCGTACAGCTTCAGGTGTGGCTGTTGTTGCAGTGATGTCCAAACCACATAGATGCCCACATATTGCTTACACTGGTAATATTTGTGTTTACTGTCCAGGTGGACCGGATTCTGATTTTGAATATTCTACACAATCTTATACGGGTTATGAGCCAACATCAATGAGAGCCATTAGGGCAAGATATGATCCATACGAACAAGCTAGAGGACGTATAGAACAATTGAGACAATTAGGTCACAGCATTGACAAAGTTGAATATATTATTATGGGTGGTACATTTATGTCATTGCCAAAAGATTACAGAGAAGATTTCATTGTTCAGTTGCATAATGCATTGACGGGTTATAATGGTAATGATTTAGATGAGGCAGTTGCATTTTCTCAGCAATCGCAAACAAAGTGTGTTGGTATTACAATTGAAACTAGACCTGATTATTGTACAGAAACGCATTTGGATGATATGCTTCGTTATGGTTGTACCAGATTAGAGCTTGGTGTTCAATCTGTCTATGAAGATGTTGCACGAGATACAAATAGAGGTCATACCGTCAAAGCCGTCTGTGAAACTTTTGCTTATGCTAAAGATGCAGGTTACAAAGTTGTGTCGCATATGATGCCAGATTTACCTAACGTTGGTATGGAGAGAGATCTTGAACAATTTAAGGAGTATTTTGAAAACCCTGCATTCAGAACTGATGGTTTGAAAATTTACCCAACTTTAGTTATTAGAGGTACTGGTTTGTACGAGTTGTGGAAAAATGGATTGTACAAATCATATAATGCCAACATGTTGATTGATTTAGTTGCTAGAATTATGGCGCTAGTTCCACCTTGGACCAGAATTTACAGAGTGCAAAGAGATATCCCTATGCCATTAGTCACATCGGGTGTGGAAAATGGTAATTTAAGAGAATTAGCATTAGCTAGAATGAAAGATTTTGGTACCACATGTCGTGATGTTAGAACAAGAGAGGTTGGTATTAAGGAGGTTCATCAAAAAATTCAGCCTGATCAAGTTGAACTGATTAGAAGAGATTATTATGCAAATGGTGGTTGGGAGACGTTTCTTTCATATGAAGATCCAAAGCAAGATATTCTAATTGGTCTTCTTCGACTTAGAAAAGCATCTAAGAAGTACACATACAGAAAAGAGTTTAAGAATCAACAAACTAGTATTGTTAGAGAATTGCACGTTTATGGTTCTGTAGTTCCCCTACACTCTAGAGATCCTAGAAAATTCCAACATCAAGGTTTTGGTACCTTATTGATGGAAGAAGCAGAAAGAATTGCTAAAGAGGAACATGGATCTTCTAAAATTAGTGTCATTTCAGGTGTTGGTGTGAGAAATTATTACAGAAGGCTTGGGTATGAATTGGATGGTGTATATATGTCAAAGACGATATAATAATACCATTATATTTGGCTTTACTTAATTTAGTTTTATATTGAAGTTTCTATAATTTATCACTGGGCTAATTGTGCCGTATACGCATACTTTAAATATCAAATGAAGGTGCAATAGATGAGCAAATCTTCTTGTAACCTTCAAGTTTTTCTTTTGTCACATCTTCGGTACCTGTTATGAACATTCGCCATTGTGTGCCAGGAATTGAATAATTTGCCTTAGATCTTTCAAAATACCACTTATTTACAGGATTGTTCTTGCGTGATCTCCAAAGAAGTTCATTTTTGAAGTTCAATAACATTGCCTTGAAAACCACATCTGCATAGCCAGGAATCCCTTGCAGTGGTTTCAAAACAGCGAATTTGTCGAGATATGCAACCTTACCACCATTCCCGGAATTTTCCCATGTTATAATTGCACCACCTTCATAGTCCCCAGAGATGATCAATCCAGCAACATTACCATTGATACGCTCAAGATAATGATCCAAATTGAGGTTCCGACCGAATGAGTCATCAATTAGATATTTCAGACTTTTAAGGTTTATCAAGCCTTTCCTTTCCATTTCAAGTAGATCCAAACCTTCATTTGGACCTTTGCTGAGGTGAACAATCACGGGCATACCATTTTTAATAACGGTCGTGTTTAGCTGTGGAGTACGACGAAGTGAAACGGGGAGTGACGAGGAGATAGTTGGCCGATCTGTGAGAATATTGTAAATGATTGGATTTGTTACTGTTTCGACTTGCTTTTCGGCCTCCCTAGTAGCCATCTCTGGTGTCGTTAAAATACCTGTGAGATGCGGATATCTATTCATTATAAACATCAACTCTTCTAAATTGTTTAAATGTTTTTTCCTATCTTTTTCAGATAAATCCGATTTTTGGATTAGTTCCTGCTTTATGTCATTGTATTCCTGCTTCATATTTATTAAGACATGACTCCCAGATCTTTCCACGCTTGGGAATCCTCCCACGGGATCGATGAAAACCATTTTTTCAACGGATAAAATATCCTTCATTCCTGAATCATTATTCAAGCACTCGAGCGTTTCCTTGGTAAGTCCAAAACCGGTATGTATTTTCCTACAAAGTGTGCTTCTTTTCACCACAAATGGAGAGATTATTGGAACTCGACCTGAAAAAATAGGCACTCCAATCATTTCTGGAATAACTGTTTCCAATTCTCCATTGTCTAACTCATCAAAGCATCCTTTCACGATTCTGGAAGGGACCAATCCGTCTAAATTGTTTATAACTTTTTCTAAGTTATTATTTATAAACTCTTCCACATCACGAGGACTTTCCGCTGCACAACCTTCAACAATATCACCGTCGACTATAATTACAGGACTAGCACCTAGATTCATTGCCTTTTTAAGAACGACCCCTAGATCTTTTATTCGTGAGTCATCCCACTGATCTAGCCTGCGAATTCTGAGGACGCAAGCTCTAATGGTCTGTGTTAGCTGGATCTCTTCAGATACTTCGTTGTGGTTACCATACGCATTTCTAGTCAAATTCTGTTCTTCTGCATCTAAAACTTTTTCGATATAGTTTGAATATTTCTGATTCGGGGTAAACGAATTTGACGTATCTTCTTGATTGACCAATTTTTTGTTATTCTTGTAAATATTGTTTTCTTCAAGTAATCTGTATTTTGCGAGATAAGACCTAGCTTCACGTTTGGTAGCAGTACAGTTAAGTATTGTCAAGATCAAATCTTTCTTTTCTTTTGAGAGTCTTTTGTGTTTCGATATGTTTGACTCATCGTCAAAATCCAAGTTCAGCAACGATGTTGACCCACGACGAGCGCTTGAATTAAATCGGGAAAAACTTCTAGGTTTTAATGCATGACACTTAAGATGGATTAAGATCATTAGTTTTCAAAAGAATGGATGAACATTTAACTACACCAGTAATTACGGATGAAAGAAGTAGTTGAAAAGTGGGGTAGGCAGGCTGGGATCTATCAATGAAAAATTAAGCGCGATTACCGGATTAGGCTGCGGGCGTTGCAAGTCAATTGCAAAATGTGATTCGACAAATTGAAGATTTACAATTTATTATAAATGAATTAAACGGTAAACTACTTTTCCTTCTTAGATTCGTTAAGGTACGCATCAATTGCGGAGATTCTTTCAACCAAAGTTGGATGGTTGTATTCCTTAGCCGAGTACAAGCCATCAACAACTAAACTTGATAAGTTTTCCTTGTGCAAGTTAACCAATGCATTTTTCAAATCATCTGATAAACCTTGTTCTGCAGCAAATTTATCAGCTTGGTATTCGTAAGTACGTGTAATCAAATTCATGAAAAATTGCATTGCTGCATCAAGTGGTTTTAAAACATCACCGAAAAGTAAGAAACCAATCAATGCAGGCATTTCTGTAACACCAGTACCTAAAGGTAAACCGAATCCGAAAGAATTGTAGAAAGATTTATTTCTGATAAAAGCGGTGAATAAGGAGAAAATCATAAACATATGGATTTCACCGATTGTCATTAACTTTGTAGTGTGGTTTAACTTCCAATGACCAATCTCGTGACCTAAAACTGCAACGACTTCGTTAACAGTTGAATGATGGATTAAAGTATCATAAATAACGATTTGCTTTGAACCCCAAGGTAAGCCCATGAAGTAAGCGTTGGAATGACTTGAACGTTTGGAACCATCAATAACGTATAGTTTATCTAATGGGAATTTATTAGAATCTGCGAGTTTCTCGATTTCAGTTTTAAGTTCACCATCTTCAAGTGGTGTTAAAGTATTGAAAAGTGGTTGAATAAATTTAGGATAAACGATGATGAAGAAAATTTGAACAACGAATAGGAAAACTGAAAGGTAATACATGAATGAATCACCAAACATGTCCATAATTTTCAAAAATGCTGCTAAAATTGGACCACCTAATAAGAAAGACAATAGTAGTTGTTTAATTGTATCAGAAATCCATAATTTAATTGTAAGTTTGTTAAAACCGTAAGATTCTTCAAGGACAAAATTTTGATAATATTTGATAGGGATACTTAAAACGATTGAGATAATTGAGAATAATCCCATGAATGCTAAACTTTGAGAGATGATTGAATTTGATATCCATTTTGATAAGAATGGTACAAATTTAACTAATTTTGAAATTAATAAACCTGATTTTGACCAAACTTTAGGTAATATATTAAAATGTAATATTGAAATATTTTCAATTAAATCATAAACATCTGCAAAAATTGAGAATTTTAATTTCGATAAACTATATTTATTTGATTTAATTACTGTCTCTGAATCAATTTTATAATTAGATAATTCATTTGGAATTTTATCACCATTTGATTCAACAACTGAAATTTGACGAAATTTAACGTATGAATCAAATAAGAAATTTGAAACTGTGAATCCAATAATTAAAGATTTCCAATTAAATCCTGGAATTTCCATAAAATCTTTAGCTGTTTCAATAATACCAATCATTGTGAATATGATTAATTGATATAAGGTGGCAAAAGGTAACGTTTGATGGAGAGAGGGAGGGAGGGGGGATATACGTTGAACGTGAAACGCGTTTTTTTCGAGTAAGTAAAATATTTGAAATTTTACTTAAACAATAAATAAATCTTTTGAATAAAAAGATGCATTTACAAATCACTAGGAATAGGAATAAATAATCATAAATAAATAAAAATCATAGTAACGTTAATTAATGAGTAATTATTAAAATTTTTAAAAACTTAAAATTTTAATCAAGACTCAATTTTTCTATCATCACTGGATTCTAGAGGATTAGTTAGCTTCAGCAGCTAATTTTTCTGCCTTAGCAATAACATCTTCAATACCACCAACCATGTAGAAAGCATTTTCTGGTAAGTGATCGTACTTACCTGCTAAGACATCTCTGAATGAAGAAATAGTTTCTTCTAATCTAACAAGCTTACCTGGGATACCAGTGAAAACTTCTGCGACAGAGAAAGGTTGAGATAAGAATCTTTGAATTTTTCTAGCTCTTTCAACGGTTAATTTATCTTGTTCAGATAATTCATCCATACCTAAAATAGCAATAATATCTTGTAAAGATTTGTAAGCTTGTAAAGTTTCTTGAACTTGAGTTGCAACATCATAATGTTCTTGACCAACAACTGCAACATCTAATAATCTAGATTTAGAATCTAATGGATCGACAGCTGGGTAAATACCTAATTCGGAAATACCTCTAGATAAGACAGTAGTTGCATCTAAGTGGGCGAAAGTAGTTGCTGGAGCAGGATCAGTTAAATCATCTGCTGGGACATAAACTGCTTGAACGGAAGTAACAGAACCTTTCTTAGTAGTAGTAATTCTTTCTTGTAAAAGACCCATATCAGTTGCTAAAGTTGGTTGATAACCGACAGCGGATGGAATTCTACC
Source organism: Pichia norvegensis (assembly GCA_030570285.1). NCBI lineage: Eukaryota > Fungi > Ascomycota > Pichiomycetes > Pichiales > Pichiaceae > Pichia > Pichia norvegensis. The sequence continues at coordinate 8,748 of JAJLVM010000002.1, forward strand.
TAACAAAGCGGAAACTTCAGAACCTGCTTGAGTAAATCTGAAAATGTTATCAATGAATAACAAGACATCTTGACCTTCTTCATCTCTGAAATATTCAGCAATAGTTAAACCAGTTAAAGCAACTCTTGCTCTTGCTCCAGGTGGTTCGTTCATTTGACCGAAAACTAATGCGACCTTAGAATCACCTTCTAAATTAATAACACCAGTTTCCTTCATTTCTCTGTATAAATCGTTACCTTCTCTAGTTCTTTCACCGACACCAGTGAAAACGGAGAAACCACCATGAGCTTTTGCAACATTGTTAATTAATTCTTGAATAAAAACGGTTTTACCAACACCTGCACCACCGAATAAACCAATCTTACCACCTCTAGCGTAAGGAGCTAATAAATCGACAACTTTAATACCAGTTTCTAAAACTTCAGCTTCAGTTGATTGTTCAACGAAAGCAGGAGGATCTTGATGAATTGGTTTTCTTTCCTTACAATCGATTGGACCTCTTTCATCGACTGGATCACCAATAACGTTTAAGATTCTACCTAAAGTACCTCTACCGACTGGGACAGAGATTGGAGCACCAGTATCATTAACTGGTTGACCTCTAACTAAACCTTCAGTACCATCCATAGCAATGGTTCTGACGGTGTTTTCACCTAAATGTTGAGCAACTTCTAAAACTAACTTAGTTCCACCGTTGTCCATGACTAAAGCGTTTAAAATTGGTGGTAATTGACCTTGTTCGAATTGAACATCGACAACTGCACCAATGACGGACCTGTTATAAAAAGTGAAAATGTTAGTATAATGTTTTAGGTAATGGTAGTTATCTGTGCAAGTGTTTGTTTGTTGTTTGTTTGTTTGTTTGATTTTAATGGAATTACAAGAAGGTTGATGATTTTTTCAAATCGAGTTCGTTGGGTTGAGAAGGCCAAACAGCCAATCAGGGGGCGCGATTTTTTTCTCCCTCAAAAGTGAAATTTGAGGAACGAAATGAAACGAAATGGAGGAAACCAAATCCAACCATCATATAGAAGACACGTCCTGATGAGTACATCTATATGATTTAAATGTTTAACCCTCTTTGTAGAATCCATTAGATCAACAATTGGAATGATCTGGAAGAAAAAACAAACAGACATGACAGAATAACATGAAAATGTAAATGAAAATGAAAATATCAATGATAATGATAGGAACACAATGAATGGATAGTAGTGGGTAATACTAACCAAAGTAACTATCCATTCATATGTAAAGCAAAATCAATTGTTGTAAAGAATGGATACATACTTAACCTTACCGACAGCTGGAGCTGCGGTAGCTAAACCTCTGTTTAAAGCTAAGTTTGCCTTAGCAGCCTTGAGGGCAGTTCTTGAAGAAGTAGCAAATAATCTAGCAACCATCTTGTTTAAAGTGAGAGCTGGTACTTTTGAGAAGGGATGAATAGAAATGAACAAGACAGAGTAAGCAACACAGCACAGATGAAGCTGTAAGGTGCCCGACAGCACAGACAGCTCTTGCCATCGCCCACGAACGACTCTCCACTGCACTCTCCACTGTCCACACCCACCCACTGTCCATCCACACCCTTCAGACCCACGCACCCGCCCCTGCACCGTTTTTCTCGCGGGCCCTTGCCGCTGCCATTTTCCGCCCGGGCACACACCTCGCCGCCTCATTGGCCAGTCTCGCCCCTCCAGCTTTGCCCGCTTTGCCTGCTGTCCGCGTCGATCGACCCCCCTTTATTTGTCTCTCGTCTGCAACAGCGTTTCGTGTCGCGGGGGCACCGCTCTTTTCGGCCTTGTCGGCTTTACCACTGGGAGCAAATAACCTCCATTCCATTCCATTCCATTACATTACTTTACATTACATTATACACTACCTACTCAAACACAACAACTCCAGCTTTACATACCCTCGCAACCTCTCTTTTACTCAACCTACTCATCTCTTCACCAAGACACCGTGGACAGAACACACATTTACCAAACTCTCCGTTCTCACTCCGCAGTGCAAGCATAGCTCCGTACATCTCCTTACTGCATTCTTCACGTAACTCTAACCTATCTTCATCCTTCTCATAATGAATTTCCTCTTCGTCTACCTCTTCAATATGACTTTTCCTCTTACGACTACTTCGTCTAAGCTTTACCCCTTCTTCTTCCAAACTTTCCTGCTTTGCCCTCTCAATTATACTCTGCCATTCACTTTCAACATCTTTATATCCAATACCTAACCCTCGTAAAGGCTTCTTCTCATCTTTATACATCCTCATCCAATCTTCATAAACATCAATTACAACCCATTTGAAATGAACACGTGTCTTGCAATCCATACATAATTTATCACCATCATCATTATCATCATCGTCGTCGTCGTCGTCGTCGTCGTCGCCACTCTCATTCTCACTCTCACTCTTTCCCTTGTATTTCATCCTCTGATATTCTTTTACATTCACATGCTTCATCTCTTTTATAGCCTTACTAACTGCTTCATTCTCAAGTGTTTTCTCAAAAATCATAACTTCTTCATTATACGCTTCATTCACCCACTTAATCAATTCATTAACTTTATATTCACTAATTCCTGTATCTTTAATCCATCTTTTCCTCCCTTCTTCACTATTCAAATCAAAATATACCCTCTTTAATAATTTAAATGTATCAAATACACATTCTTTACCAACTTCTTCATATTCTTTAACTGCTGGTATACTAAACGGTACCCATAATGGTAATGTAAAATTAACTGCTTCATTAACATTAAATCCATAATTAAATCCAGAATGATAAACTTTAGGAAATGTTATAATAAATTCTCCTGGATGTTGTATAGTCTCATAAATTTTCAACTCACTTTTAATCTCTTCAGGTGAAATCATACTAACAAGTTGATGCATTAAATCTTTCTGCTTTGCTTCATATTCAGGTGCAACCTTATTCACAATCTCTTCAAATTTAAAACTATCCTTAGCTGATATACCATACCATTTCTTTGGTGCTCCTAAATGTGAATAATTGGCTGATAATGTATAATGATCTTCCTTATGCCAACAAAATGTTGATAACGGTCCTCCAATATAAACCCATGGTACCGTCATACCAGATATTTGATTCTTAACTTCTTTATCATCCTTTTCATCATCCTCTTCACTTAAACTTTTACAAATATAATCAAGTAAACTCCCTCTTGCAAATGGTAATTTATTCAAATTCCATTCACTATTAATATAACTTTCATCTTCTTCTTTATACCTTGGATTATCAATCGTTGGAAACCCAGAAACTTCTCCTGCCTTTTCATTATGTATATCAGCTCCATATCTTATCTTCATATTTTCTATCCCCTCAGGTAAATAAATCTCACCATTAGTAAAACTCCAAAATAAATTCTCAATAGTTTCCTCACTTAATTTATTAGTAACAATCTCTTCTCCACTAAGTTTAATGTCTTTACCCAATATCTTACCACTTTTAATCATCCTAATCAATTCAATCTCCCAATTCCTACAATATTCTTGAAACTCCTTTAAACTAAACATCTTCTCAAACTCTTCCTCAAATCCATATTCAGAATAACTATTCGTACTACCCGCTAAACATCCTCCACAAAACCAATCATATCTTGGAATCCTCTTCAACGGTATAGGTAAACATCCCATATGAAATACTCGTTCACATCCTTCACATATTATTGTAGAATCAACTGATCCCTTCTTATAACATATAGTACATGCTTCCTCTAATTCTTCAGGTGCCAATATATCAGGAGTAACAGGGAAATTAACAGCTTCGTTAATACCATCTCCTTCAAAAATCCCACTCTTATTTTCATCGTTATCGTCCATTGGTGGTGTTAACATATTATCAAGTTTCCTCCTCTTAACCATCTTACCACCTCGTTTACGCATACTCGTCATTAGTCTTTTCCTCATTTTTTGTAGCTTCAATTTATTATCAGGTTGCTTTAAAAGTGCAGCTGGTGATTTAAGTAGTTCATGTAATGCAGAATGAGATTTCTCTGGTGGTATCACTAAATCTCCTTCATCCTTGAAAGCATCAACTCTTTCAACTTTCTCTAATCTCAATACACCTAACAAAAATCGACTGTAAGTTACTAACTTTTGCAAGAAACTCTTATCCCCTTCACCAACTCGACGAAACCAACTGCGAAATTCTCGGGAAAGAAATATATCATGAATATGTACACTTTCACCACTTTTCAATTTAATCCAACCATTCAAACGTTCTTTCAAATCATCCTCACTCCTTGAATAATCATTGGAAACACCTAAACAAAGATTATCAATAGTTGGTACAGGTGTTAATCCGCATGATTCAAGATAACAGTTAAACCCTTCCACAAAGCAAGCTCTTGATCGATTACGTAAATTAAGTTCATGTAGTTTCTGTATTCTAGTGTGAAACTTAAAACTATCCCAATCTAAAGAAAAATTAGGTCTCCATCCTTCAGGTGGTATAACTTTTAAAATCCCGTATTTATCACCCAATTGTTCAATTTCTGGCCTTGAAAGGTACTTTATTGGATGTTCAAATTCTTCCCATGTTGGCCTTAATTCAGGGGCACTATTATTATTAACTTGAATTTCCATATCTTATCAGCTCACTTAAAGTAGCTAAGTGTGTAGGAAAAAACTCACTAAACCAGCCTTATCTCCTTTAACTTCATTCACTCAATAATGCCCTTATTGAGACTTAATTGACATCATGCCTCCGAGAATCAAACTGGGCGGGTAAAAATCGCACCATGGAGCAAAAAAAGGTACACTTCGCGCATGCCAATGCTACAACGTTTACTGTCGTGATCCTTTTACGTCAAATCTATCTACGCCATCAAGAAAGGCGTTTCACTTAACTACTCTAATAGGCAGGTCTACAGACAATGGCATTATTCTCAGCTAAAACGCTCATTACAGCAAGAATCGTGCTTTTAGGTTACATCGGTTATCAACTGATGGCATCACCTAGAACAGTGATTGAATACTCTGGTGTCATGGTCCTCGCTTCGTCAATGAATCTTCCATTACTTATGGTTAATGAAAAATCACCAATTTACGGTACTATCGGTGTAATGATTTATTCGATGATTGTCTCTGATGTTGCATCCTTGCTCGATGGTAATATTGCATATTTTGAATCTGTGGTCTTTGTAAGATTGTTGGTTTTCTTCGGATTAACTGCATACAGTTATTTAGGAACATGGATTGTTCTTTGTAACAGTGTTGTCTTTGGTTATTGCTTTGTTGAACTTTGGTTTGGCATTCTCACATTTTCTACACTGAAAGAAGAGAAATATGCAAGAGTTAAAAAGCAAATGGAAGTTGAACATGAAATGAAGGAAAAATATGAAAGAAATGAATTGTCGGAATCAGAGAAGGCAGATTTCGAAGAGAAACTCAAAAAGGAAGAATACAGCAAAATCATGTCCGAATTCGATTAAACGTCTTACATCACATAGTTCTTTATATATATATAACATGCATTTCTTATAGAAAATATATAAGCCCAATTTATTTCTTTCCTAATTTAGAAGCAATATCAGCAGCTTCCTCAACAGCTCTCGAAATAGATCCCCTCACTCCACTATCTTCAAGCTTCAACAATCCACCAATTGTAGTACCACCTGGTGTACAAACCATACTTTTCAAAGCTTCAGGATGTTCGCCAGTTTCAAGAACCATCTTAGCTGTACCTTCCATTACTTTAGCTGCACATTGTTTAGCAACAGCGTATGGAATACCCATTCTAACACCACCTTCAGCCAATGCTTGCATCATAAGTAATACGAACGCTGGACCTGATCCAACTAGCGCAGTTGCAGCGTCCATGTTCTTCTCTGGTAACTCCAATGCCATACCAACGGTGTCTACAATTGCCATTATCGCATCTTTAACTGGTTTGGATGCATCACTGTGCAAAGCTGTTGAAAATGAAACAACAGCTGTACCACAACCGTACTTTGCTGGAGTATTTGTCATTACTCTTGCAATATACTGGGTTCCCATACCATGGATCAATTGATCAATTGTCCAGCCAGCTAATAATGAGATAACAATTTTATCGTCCGATAAAGCTTCCTTAACACTTTCAAGGATACTTTGACACAAAAATGGTTTGCATCCAAGGACAATCAAATCTGCTTCTTTCACTGGTCCAACATTGTCAGCGCCAGAAGTGGCAATTATCGTTTCTCCGTAGGTTTCTTGTAAACGTTGTGCAGAAGCTGCAGATCCGGTACAGCAGTAAATCTTACCAGGGAAAGGAGTAGGTTTGGATTTGAGAACTGCATTGAGAACAGCAGTACCCATGACACCGGCACCAAGAATGGTTAGCGTGTAGTTTTCAGGTAAAGACATTGTATTGTTAAACGATAAAGGAAGATCTGAGCTGATGTTATGTACAAGCAATCAGTTTTCAATTCAAATGGGTTGAGATTTCGAAAAAAAAGGAATCTTAAATGCGTACAACAAGATTTGTGTCATGGACCAAAGCTTCTTATTCGATCTATTCAAACATTGTTTCTGGCTTCACTGGTGAATTAACATAGTTACCGATAAAGTTTGGGTTTATTTTAACTTGTTTGTGATGGCAAAATCGGGTGTCAAAATAATTCGAAAATTGTCATCACTAAAAGTGAAGATCATCACATTTTGAAACCTTAATTTTGGAAAAAATGTGTCAGCCCACCAAGGCGCATATGAGCAATTCATTTCGGAAAAACTTTATTGTTTTGAACTCACGGTTTAATATAAGTTAAAATAATAATAAATATATCAATGATTAAATAATAAATAATAAATAATAAGTAATAGGAATAACAAAATTCGGTACAAACTTTAATTTGATTCTAAAAAAAAAGAACAGTTTTCACAATTAAGTGTGCTTTGGACATAACAAGTTGCCTAAAAAGACAGCAAGAGTTGGGATAACAGTAGTATCGATGAATTCCTTAGCAGCCATAATGAATTCCTTGAATGAGTCACTTAATGTAGAAACGATCAAAGCATCAAGTTCAGGAGTCCATTGACCTCTGAAGAACATCTTGGTTGCTTCATCAGCTTCCTTCTTAATATGGATGTTAAGACCAGAATGTGCAAAGTTAGGTAAGTTAAGTGGGAATAATGGGGTTGCATCACCATCAGTAGTAATTCTTAAGTAAGTGTTGTTATCATAAGAAGAGATATCTTCCTTGATTGTTTTACCGTAGTGTTCATCCATGTAAGTGCTCATAGCAACATCTGCAAACTTGACTGCACCAAATGTAACAAGGTTAACAACGTGACCCATTAAGGAGACTTCGTTACCACTTAAAGCAGCAACTGCAGCACCATAAGCTTGACCAGCAATGAAAATTGTGTAGTTTGGGTTTAAAGCAACTTCACGAAGGAATAATGGTAAATCCTTGACAACGAGATCCAAAGCTAACATTTGTGCTTCTTGAACCATACAATCAGGACAGCTGAAATCAACCTTGTTAATACCATCATTAACAACTTTTGGAATGTATTGAACCAGTTGAGCTTCTAATGAAGGGATTGGGTTGCTACCGAAAACTGCCCATAATTCCTTGTTACCATCATCCTTCATAAAGAAACCTTTAACGTCACCTTCTAAAACGTGGAAAATTTCTCTACCTGCATCGATGGTTCCATTATTTGCACAATCAACTAAGGAAGCAATTGAAGCATATCTAGTAATTTTGTCGAATAATTCTTTAGAAACTTCACCTAAATTGAATTGTTCATGGTTTTGAGGAATAGGTTTAGAACCGTTTAAGTATTCCATTGCAGTATAACCACTATCGTTAGAGTAAGTTGGAGCTGGGACTGGAGCAGCAACTGCACCAGAGATGGAAGCAACTAAAGAAAAGATAGTTGCAAGCTTCATAGTATGATTTGTCAGTTAATTTGTTTTCGTTTGTTTGTTTGTTTGTGTTCTTCTGAGAAAGCTTTTTGAGAAAATGAGAAGTTGAGAAGAGCAGAAAGATAGCAATTTATAGTTTTCAAAAGCATCAACTAAATAACATGACATCAGATTGCTATCTGCAAACAAAAGGAGATGATCTCATAAACGCCGCTAAGGTCCCACAAGGTCCCACAAGGTCCCATGAAGTCCCACGAGGCCCCGACGATGCCCGACAAGGTCCCCCATGGTCCCCCCACAAGGCCCTGCAATGACCCCCACAAGGCCGCCCAAAATGTCCGACAGGCTCCTCCCCCGCAAGGTCCCGCAAGGTCCCACAAGGGCGACCGTTATCGGGCGCCAATGGAATGCCGTACTACTGCGGAGACTAGCGCGGCAAACGCCACAGTTTCTGCCACGCGTTGGGCCGAAAAAGTGCGCCTGCACAATAGGGCATCGACCAAATTCAGGCGCCAACGTGGCCGTTTTACCGGGTTTTGCAACATTGACTTTCAATTATATTCCACAAAAAAGCAACTTGATTGCGTGGTATCAGAAACCATTCAGTGTGTACCCCGATAGATGCGATAACTCGTTTATCCGGGTCTAGCCTTTTCCTCATGCATCCTTCACAATAGAGTTTACCGCTGCCATATTTCTGCCTCAAGATCTTATGAATCTGCTGTTCAACTTGATAAGGATTCGCAGTAACAAAACACGTTTTCTCTGCATTAAGGTGTTTGTATTTTCGCTTAGTTACTCTCATCTTATCGGATAAGGTTAAACTACAATCAGCTGAGTAAACTGTTTCTTTATTATTATTATTATTATTATTATCATCATTGTTATTATTATCATTAATTACAAGTTTTTGGAAAAGTTTGCGTAGAGCAGAAACTTCATGACCTCTCGTTCTTTTTTTTTGATTGTTGTATTCTGGGACAAGAAATCCTGGTGATAGTAAAACAAAATCAGAATGACCGCATTGCTCTCTCCATTCTTTAACCCGCACTTCAGGTCTTTTTCTTGTATACCCCACTTTAATCAAAATATTCTCCGACGTATCAAATATTGCAGTTTGTCTTTTATCTAACCAATTATTTTCAGTTGGCATTGCAAGATGAAGATATGGCGTTTTAATAGGCGTTTTGTGTAACATATGACCATATGTATAGACGTAAATGTTACCAATTGTATCTTCCTTTTTATTTCCCTTTATTTGGTCACTAACTTTTAGCCATGGGAGATCCAATATTGCTCGTTTAGGCTCTTGGCGTGTTTGGGTTTTACTATTTCCTTTCTTAACATTATTTGTTTTGATATGTACATGACAAACTTTTTCATTTGGTAATGCATTCCATTTACAACGAGTCCCTTTCTTAGTAATAGCAATACATTGTACCTTCACCTCCCTTTTAGCAACCATCTCTTAACTTTTGAAACCTTATATGTGAAGAATGCGAAGTAAATCTCTGTATTTTTCAAATTTGTCCACACACATTAGATCCACAAATTCCCGCATCCGGACAATTTCCGAATATTCCGCTATAAGCAATTTACAAATTTATTCTGTGCCATCTCATCTGTCAGCTGCTGTCATTGGTCTATGTGGTTTTGTTTCTTCCGTATAAACCCGCAGTATGAATCTATTCTTGTTAATACATTACATTTCATTAATAACAAGATGCTATAGTTCACCTTTAAATCTGCTGAGTAATGAAAAACGTGATAATGACATTGAATTACTTTTACACTCTAAAACTAAATATAAGGGCCTCCCGCCTTTGGAAAGTCATCCAAGTCCTGAACGACGAACATTAACACCAGGAATAATTCCAAAATATATTTCAGATTATGCTCCTTTAGTGTTTTTATATTCAGAAGAGAAATATCTTCCATATGACATTGAAAAATATGTTTCTAACTTCCGTCCGGCATGGCGCAACGGAACTACTATCAGTATACCAGGGAAGAATCCAAAAGATCCACTATACCAAAATCAAAAACTTAAAATTACAGATCTTGAACATCTCCCAAAATCGAACGAAGATAAAGTTTTCCTGACTTCATTATCAGATTTTGATAAAGATCCTGAATTCATAACGGGGAAGAATAATAAACCTAACTTATACAACGGAGAAATAAAAAATGCTCCTGCAGTTTTAATAGTAACCGATAAAGGTAATGGGTGGGTTGATGCTTACTGGTTTTACTTTTATTCTTTCAATCTTGGTCCATTTGTCATGGGTTTCGGACCTTTCGGAAACCATGTAGGAGACTGGGAACACTCATTAGTAAGATTCTATAAGGGAGAACCCGTTGTGGTTTGGATGTCTGCACATGGAGGTGGCGGTGCTTATTTTTATGAACAACTTGAGAAAGAATCTTTAAATGAAACAGGAATAGGTATAGGTAATGGCAAACAACCAGTAATTTTTTCCGCTCGTGGAACACATGCAAATTATCCAAGTACTGGACAACATAGTCATGATATTCCATACGCTATTTTAAGTGATTTCACAGATCGTGGTTCACTGTGGAACCCGGTAATGAACTATCTTGCATATACTTATACACCAACAGACGACAGCAATGAACTTAAAATCTCATACGGTAATGGTTCACATCCTTCAAGAGAGCAAAGATTTGGGAATTGGTTGTATTTTGATGGAGCTTGGGGTGATCCTACCCTTGATCCTAAAGATCCAAGACAACATTGGTCACCATTCGAATGGAAATACATTGATGGTCCAACCGGTCCCTTGACTAAAAATTTATTACGCACAAGTCCTTGTCAAAGAGCAAAATGGTGGAATTTTTGGAATGGATGCAACATTCGCAGGTATATTCAATATGGAGAAGGTATTTTCGATAAAGAGGGGAATAACAGTTGTGGTCATTTTTATTCAAGATTTCAAAATAAATTTATCAGAAGAATAGTTGAAACTCTTACAATGGGCGGATGGATCTGTTTTATTGCTGATTTACTTTATGGCTAAACATAAACTACTATTTCGCATACGGTATAACCATTCCTTCCATAAACTGTTCCCAAGTATCCCAATATCCAGGTGCAATAATAGTGTCGTTGTGATGTGCATCGTATTGCGCCCATACTTTTACAACATTCCTATCAGAACCATTAGCTTCTCCAACAGTTTCATAAAGAGTGGCCATATGCTCAGGAGGGACTATTTCATCTTTACTACCTGAAAGAAACAAGCACGGAATATCAGGATTTATCAATTTTATATCATTTTCACTATCCCAGTACTCTGTGCACATAAAGCTTAAATATTTTAAGAATGGGAAAATATGCGGTATAACCTTGGGTATATTCAAGAATGTGTTTTCTAATATCATTCCTGAAATTTGATTCCCATATTTAGCTGTAATATAAATTGCAACAGCACCTCCAAGCGATCGACCATAAGGAACAACGGAACTTTGTGACAGTTGCGGATGTGAGTTGATAAATTTCATTACAGCATCTGCATCTTTTTTCAGACCAGCTTCTGAAGGCGTTCCTGTAGAAAGTCCATACCCACGATATGAGTAAATAAATACGTTGTATTTTAAATTGCTGAAAATATGTTTGACAATAGGAAGGAATTGACCAATGTTCCCAGCATTAGGAGATAAAATTAAAATCGTTTTATTTTTATAATTTCTATCCTTTGGATCATGCAGCATCAGATAAGACTGTAGCTTTTCACCGTCTTCTGTTTTTATGTTCACTGGTTCATAAGGTAATTCATATTTGTCAGGTGTATCCACTAGATCTCTTGCATTATTGAGGGATGAGGGATAAATCAGTTTACGTTGGAAAAAGTATAATGCCACTAGGGAGACAGCCGGTACTGACACAGCCAGGTATATCCCTGACTTGATAAGAGATGTCATGATGGTTAAAAGAGCGGTTGAGGCTAGCATCTTGTACGCAGAAACAATCCGGGGAAGAATAAATGAATAGTTCCAAAACTCGCTGTTCCACAGACTGCAAACATGAATAAAAATAAACTTTGTCATGCAGCTTACGCGCCAATTGTCAGATTTTGTTATTGTTTATTTACTTGATGATGGGGAGTTGTTTTCTTTTCAACAAAATGTTCTTTAACATCTAACTTTTTCTTCTCTTTTTTAGCTAGTACAAACCACCAATACACTCGTTTACACAAAAATACTTTACACTAAAATGTTACCAATCAACGTCATTGCTACAACGCTTTTTGCACTTGGTTCTCTGTTGCAACCAACTTCTGCACTTCTCCCAATCACTATTAAAGGTAATAGATTTATCAAGCCTGTTTTAGATTCTGATAGTGGTTCTGTTTTCTTTATCAACGGTGTTGATTATCAACCAGGTGGATCATCTGATTACTCATATGACATGACTACTGATGTGTTGACGGACCCTGAAGTTTGTGCAAGAGATGCTACATTGATTCAAAACTTAGGCGCCAACACCATCCGTGTCTACACCATCGATCCTGATCTTAACCACGATGCATGTATGACTATTTTTAACAACGCTGGAATTTACGTTATTCTTGATGTGAATTCTCCATTAGGTGGGGAGAGTTTAAACAGAGATGATCCTGAGAGTACTTATAATGCATGGTATTTATCACGTGTGTTTAAGGTTATTGAATCTTTTAGACATTATTCTAATGTTATTGGATTTTTCCTTGGTAATGAAGTTATCAATGATGAAAAATCTGCTTCTTTGGATCCAAAATATTTACGTGCAGTTACTAGAGATGCAAAGGAATACATTGCCAATCGTTTAGCTGAAGATGAAGATTCTAGAGACATTTTCGTTGGTTATTCTGCAGCTGATGTTGTTGAATTAAGAATGCCAACATATGAATACTTGACTTGTCAACTTGATGGTAAAAACAATGAATCATTATCTGCTATTGATTTCTTTGGTTTGAATTCATATGAATGGTGTTCCGGCGTTAATGACTGGAAATCATCCGGTTATGGCGACTTGGTTGATGAATACAGCAACTCTTCTGTTCCTATATTTTTCTCTGAATACGGTTGTAACAAAAAAATGCCACGTACCTTTGATGAAGTCTCAGAAGGTGTCTTTGATGGTCTTCTCGACGTTTTAGATGGTGGTTTAATTTATGAATATTCAGAAGAAGCCTCCAACTATGGTTTAGTTGATATATCCGATTCTGATTCCGTCAAACTTAAGCAAGACTATTTTAATTTGAAAAGTCAAATTGCGAAATCCAAGATTCCTAATATCAATGAAACAAAAGTAGAAGATTATGAAGCTCCAAAATGTGATAAAAAGTTAATCGAGAAGTATGATGACAAATTTGAAGCAAACTTCACACTCCCAATGGCAAACAAAGATACTAGATATATGATTGATAATGGTGTTGATGTTAAACACAAGGGTCAATTTGTTGATGTTGATGACTACTTAAATCTTTACATTTCTGGTGCTTCAACCTCTGGTAACATGACAAAGGCAGAATTTATTGTTGCAACTGGTTCTGGATCATCTACTACTGAGATTTATTTAACTATTAATTCATCCAATTTAATTAACAACAAGTCTACCAAAAGATCTTCTTCGACCAAAGCTGCTTCTTCAACTTTAGCAACATCAACAGCATCATCTGCCGTCTCATCTATTTCTTCTCATTCTAAAAATGATGTTGGCAAACTTGATGCAAGCTTGTGGTCAGGCTTTGCAGGTGTTCTTATGGCGTTATTATAAGCATTTTATTAATGATCATCTTTGTTATTTTTGACACTTTTACCTTTAAAACTAGATGTTTTCTCTTCGTTTATACCTTTATTTATACAACAAAAACACCTGTATTTTTCCAGTTCCCACTAGACATACTACTTTATGAGATTGAAAAAGATGATGGTCTAATAAAGTAGCAAGCATGTCCAAAAACTACTCAAAATGTAACGCTGTGTATACGCGTGAATCTTTACTCACTCCTTCAATTTTTAAAAACCGTGCGCATCTTCATGTTTAACACGTATCAAACACATCAACATATAGTTTAAGCATTTAACTGACAAATTGAAGATGACTAAGGCATCAGAGACAGCACTTTTTTTCATTACAATTACTGCCATTTACATTTCTCTTTGGGTAGGGGTGATTCCAACATCTGAAGTTTTTCAAAATGAGATTTTACCAGTCATTCCATTTTGGGCTTTGGTATCATTTGGATCATACGCATTATTTAGCTTAGGTTACGGAGTTTGGACTTTGAAAGACAAGGAAGAGAAGTATTTTGAATTAAAGGATCAAATCGAGGAAGCAAAGACTTTCTTAAAGGCAAAGGGTGTGGATGTTAATTAAATTGACGTATAATTATATAGTTTTCAATAAATCAATCAGCTACACTCATTTAGTAAACATGTAATATAAAAAATTGTTGTTTATTTGAATAATATTTATACATTAGCTCTAGATTCTACTTTAGTTTCAGAAGTAATGCCATTTAAGTTTGCTTTCGGAGTGGGTTCTGGTGATAAATCACCACGGACATATAATTTCTGTTTTTGTTTCTGTTTCTTTTGCTTCTTCTTCTTTTCAAATTCTGCAAACACCTGTAATCCAACAGGCATCGATACAGGCTTTGAATCTTCAAGTACAACTTTGTGTTCTCCTTGATCTTGAACAATCTTTGGTGGATCCCAATCTTTAGGCCATTCCTCAATGGTATGTTTTGCAGCTTTGTTCTTTGCCAATAGTTTATGAGCAGCTTCTAATCGCTTTGTTTTCCAATCTTCTACATCTTCATTAAACAATTCCCAAACGCAATTAATGCATCCAGACATGCAACAATTATCAGGTTCAATAGGTTTTGCTGGAACTTTAACTCCTGCAATCACACGATGATGTTGTCTATATGAAACATCCCTCCTAGATGATTTTACCGCCGTTTTCGTCGATCCACCAAAAATATCTGAAAACTTGGGCGTATTTGATTTATCTCTTGTATCGAAAACCATTGATTTAGTATTTGAAATCTCTTTGTTCTGATCCTTTTTGTCAAACAACCTACGCTGTATTGCAATATAATATGCATCACTCCTGACAGGATTTATATGAGCTATATCCACAACTGCATCATAAAATGCATATTTTCCTACCTTTCCAAACATCCTCAAACACAGCAGTCAGCTTTATTGTGGAAAGAAAAAAAGTATTATAAGTATCTTTTGAAAGTAGTTTCTCTTTGATTATGTAGCTTGAACGAATGACTCCGAGTACGGGGGAAGAAAAAATTGATTCCCCCCTCCGCGAAACCTGATCTGTGGGGAATTATCAGTTTTTCCCCCCTGGAGCTTGAGCCTGAAAAAAAAATGTATAATGGACTGCTAGACTTAACTCTATGCTTACAGAGGCAAATCTTGTGGTTTAAATAGGTCATACCGTACAAAGTTGGGCAATATGAGTCTGATTGTGCGATTTAGAAGTAGGGATGGTCAATTCAGACTTCCATGTGAGGCAAATACCAAAATTGATGATTTAGTTGCGGAAATTGTTTCAAAAGCTGGTAATGTGGATTTGACAACGGTTCAAGCAAGTGCTCAGGGTAAACCTATTGAATTTGGTAAAAGTATTGCAGAATTAGGATTCAGGAATGGTGAAATGGTGAATTTAGAATATACAAAGAAAGCTCCGGAGGCAGTAACACATGATGCCACCATATCCGGTAAAGATACTGTTCAGATCAGAGCAACATTACCTACACGACAAAGTGCACTAGATGATGAATTGGATGCAGAGGAAGGATGGATTAAACGGGGAAGGAGTAGCTTATGCAGACATGGAGATAAAGGTATGTGTGAATATTGTTCACCGTTACCGCCTTGGGATAAAGAGTACCAAGCTGATCATAATATTAAACATATTTCATTCCATGCGTATATCAAGGAATTGAACGAAACAACTAATAAAGGTGATGGAAGTTATATTCCACCTTTATCTGAAAGCAACTTTGCAATAAATAGGAATTGTGGTGGCGGTCATGAACCATGGCCTAAGGGGATCTGTTCCAAATGTCAACCATCTGCAATTACTTTACAAAGACAACCGTTCCGTATGGTTGATCATGTTGAGTTTCTCAACAGTGATATGGTGAATACATTTATCAATGCATGGAGAATGAGTGGATTACAAAGAATTGGTTTGTTATTTGGTAGATATGCTAAATATGACAAAATACCATTAGGATTGAAATGTGAAGTTGAAGCTATTTACGAATTACCTCAAAGAGATGAAGACGATGGTCTTATTTTAGAAAAATGGATGAATGAGAATGATTTAATAGAAGTTAATAGAAAATTAGGTCTTGAACCTGTTGGTATAATTTTCACTGATTTGAGTGATGCTGGTAAAGGTGATGGTAGCGTTATCTGTAAAAGACATGCCGATTCATTTTTCCTTTCATCACTTGAGATTGTAAATTCAATCAAATGGCAACTTAAGTATAGAAACAAGTGTAAATGGAGTGAAAGTGGAGAGTTTAGTAGCAAATTTGTTACTTGTGTGGTTAGTGGTAATCCAAGTGGGGAAATTGATGTTGCCGCATATCAAGCAAGCGAAGCTAGTGAAGCTCTTTTAAAAGCTGACATCATTTGTCCATCTACACATCCTGATCAAATGTTTTTACGTGAAACCAGTGATACAAGGTACGTTCCTGAGGTTTTCTACCAAGGTGCTAACGAATATGGTGTTATTGTAAAGCACAATGCATCTCCATCTTTCCCCGTCGAATATTTAATTGTATCATTAACACATGGTTTTAGTGAAAGAGGTATGTTTACAGAGAGCAGCTGGGTGGAAAACAGGGGATACCTTGGGGAGCCAGTTCAAAGTATCCAGAGTTTGCCAAGGAAATACACATCATCCGTGGAGAGCACGTTCACAAACTGGCATGTTCTCGTGTTTGTGGCCCTATGTGGAATTCTAAGCACAGAGGAAGTGAATCTTCTTCTGCAACGTGATCCGAATCTAGCTGAATCCCATGGCTGGAAGACACTTAGAACCGTAAGTGAAATGTAGGTAGCCTTTGGGAAAATCGATGGCCAGTAAGTAGCAAGCAGTATAACCTAACTATTATCGACAATAGAACGTCTCGGCGATAACACCCGCATTGGGAACGGCGATAAGCGCGAAGGTTCGAGAAGGACAGGACAAGTTCCCGTTTTCTCAGCCAGCCACGAAGTTGGCGCGAGAGCGTCCTTTCGCTGGCGTCGGTGGTGAAAAATTTTAATATAAGACGACAACCTTCCCGGCACGTCTCGGTGAGAGAGACCCCTCGCCATCAAGGACCGTTTAACTTCTACTTTGTTTCATCTTCTGATTAAGAATAGATAGATATACAATAAAAAAAATGTCCACTCCATTCGGTATTGATTTAGGTAACAACAACTCTGTCATCGCTGTTGCAAGAAACAGAGGTATTGATGTCGTCGTCAACGAAGTCTCTAACAGAGCTACACCAACTGTCATTGGTTTCGGTATGAAGAACAGAGCAATTGGTGAAAATGGTAAGACTCAAGAAATCTCTAATTTGAAGAATACTGTAACTGGTATTAAGAGATTACTCGGTTTAAGTCCAAAATCTGAAGATTTTAAAACTGAACAAGATTATTCTACTGCTCAATTAGTTGAAAAGGATGGTCAAGCTACTGCTAAGGTTAGATACCAAGGTGAACAACATGAATTCACTTCTTTACAACTGGCTGCTATGTACATCAACAAGGTCAAGCAAACTACTGAAAAGGAAATCAAATCTCAATTAAAGGATGTCTGTTTAGCTGTCCCAGTATGGTACACTGAAGCTCAAAGAAGAGCTGCAGCTGATGCTTGTCAAATTGCAGGTTTAAACCCTGTTAGAATTGTTAATGAAGTTACCGCAGCTGCTGTTGGTTACGGTGTCTTTAAGACTGATTTACCAGAAGATGAACCAAGAAAAGTTGCATTCATCGATATTGGTCACTCTTCTTACACTTGTACTATTGCTGCAATTAAGAAAGGTGAAATGAAGGTTTTAGGTGTTGGTTACGATAAACATTTTGGTGGTAGAGTCTTTGACAAGGCTATTGCAGATCACTTTGCTGCAGAATTCAAGGATAAATACAAGATTGATATCAAGACTAACCCTAAGGCATACTCTAGAGTTTTAGCTGCTTCTGAAAAATTAAAGAAAGTTTTATCTGCAAATACTGCTGCTCCAATCAATATTGAATCTGTTATGAACGATGTTGATGTTTCTTCTCAATTAACTAGAGAAGAATTAGAAGAATTGGTTCAACCATTATTAAAGAGAGCTGCAAAGCCAGCAGAAGAAGCTTTAGCAATGGCAGGTTTGACTCGTGAACAAGTTGATTCTATTGAATTGATTGGTGGTACTACCAGAATCCCATGTTTAAAGAACACAATTACTGAAGTTTTCGGTAAACAATTCTCTACTACTTTGAACCAAGATGAATCTATTGCAAAGGGTGCAGCATTTATCTGTGCAATGCATTCCCCAACTTTAAGAGTCAAGCCATTCAAATTTGAAGATATTAACTTACACTCTGTTACTTACTTCTGGGAAAAAGGTCCAGAAGATGCAGATTCTATGGAAGTCTTCACAAAGGGTGCTTCTTATCCATCTACCAAGATTTTAACCTTATACAGAACTGCAGACTTTGAAATTGGTGCTCGTTACACTAACCCAGAAGAACTTCCAAATGCTACTGAAGCTTTAATTGCTAAATGGACCATCACTGGTGTTAAGGTTCCAGAAGGTGAAGATGCGGCTCAATGTAAGATTAAGGTTAGACAAGATCCATCCGGTTTCTACACTATTGAAGAAGCTTACATTGTTGCTGAAAAGGAATTCAAGGAATTAGTTGAACAACCTGAACCAGAAAAGAAGGAAGGTGAAGAAGAAGAAGCTGAAAAGGAAGAAGAAAAGGAACCAGAATATAAGATTGTTAAGAAATTAGTCAAGGTTCAAGATTTGAACGTTCAATACTATGGTCAATCCATTTCTCCAGAAATCCTTAATGAACTCGTTGAAGTTGAAAACAACATGGTTTCTTCCGATAAATTAATTGCAGAAACTGAAGAAAGAAAGAATGCCTTAGAAGAATACATCTACACTTTAAGAGCTAAATTAGAAGAAGAATATGCACCATTTGCAAATGAAGAAGAGAAGGAAAGACTTTCCAAGATGTTAACCGATACTGAAGAATGGTTATACGATGATGGTTATGATTCTACCAAGGGTAAATACGTTGCTAAATATGAAGAATTAGCAGCTCTTGGTAACTTAATCAAGGGTAGATACAACTCTAAGCAAGCTGAATTAAAGGCTCAAAAGAACTCAAAGAAGGAAGCTGAAGCTGCAGCTGATATCTTTGCAAAGATTGCAGCAAACAGAAAGAAGGATGCTGATGGTGATGCAGAAATGAAATAGATTTGATATCTAACTTTATTTACCACAGAACTCAAAAAAAAAATCTAAATATCAGCTAATTTATTACCTTCATGAATTCCCTATATTTATATATATTCTTTCCTATAGTTTGTAGACCTGTCTAATACAATTAACATGCTTGATGATAAAGTAGTATTTTGACAGAAACCAGCGGGCGAAGTAAACAAAAAGTTAACTGATCAGTCCGCATCAAGTATTTTTTTCCGAACAAGACGTCATTTTGTAGTCACTGTTTTCGCCACTAATTCTGTTCGTCTTTCTTTTCAAGCCAATGCCAGATACACCTTCCAATCTATCTATTGCGTTCAAAAACCAATCAAAGTCGGTTCATGCACCATTACAAGCGGAAGAGGAACAGTTACATAAACAAATCGATCGTCGATTAAGTGAGTCAAACCCAAATCATAATCATCTTCATACAAAGAACCCCGTAGGACACGCATTAAATCCAACACATGGTCTTACTGTTATTACCACTATTGCCGAACCACAAACTGAAGTTACTCAGACTGAGGCGCATCCAGAGGTGAATCAACTAGAGGCAATCGAGGTAAAGGAGAGTTTGAAGTCAAATTTGCTACTTGATCAGGATAATATTTCAATCGATAGTAATTCGTCTGCAGAGAATGAAAATCCGGACGATGTAAATGTTTTAGATTTGTCACTTTTGGATAGTGATGATGACGATTATGAAGAGGTGGAAGGAGAAGGAAAACCAAAGAAAGCTGAAGAAGATCCTGAAGACTACAAATATGGTGGTTACCATCCAGCGTATATTGGTGAGACTTATCATGATGGTCGATATACACTGGTTAGGAAACTTGGATGGGGACATTTCTCTACTGTCTGGTTAGCCAAAGATTCAAAACTTAATATGCATGTAGCAATGAAAATTGTACGTTCCGCACAAGGTTACAGAGAGACAGCTGTAGATGAGATTAAACTGTTGTCTAAAATCAATATGACTGATAAAGATCATCCCGGACATGAATATTTGATTAAATTAATTGATTATTTTGATCACAATGGACCAAATGGAACTCACATTTGTATTGTTTTCGAAGTATTGGGTGAAAATTTACTAGGCTTGATTAGAAGGTACAAACACAAAGGTCTGCCAATGAAATTTGTTAAACAAATCGCAAAGGAAATTCTTCTTGCAGTTGACTTCCTTCATCGTAAGTGTGGTATCATACACACAGATATCAAACCAGAGAATATTTTGATAGGTATTGCGCAGGTAGAATTGTTGTTAGCATATTTAGAAGAATCTGAATGGGAGAGGCATATTTTAAGGAAAGTTTCAAGTAAAATATTAGGTAATGGTGGTAGTGCCAGCGTTGATACGCGTACGCTTACAAATTTAACTAGGACTAAATCAAGAACAGGTACCACTAGATATGGCAAGAAGAGGTCAAATTCAATTATTACGGACTCACAACCGCTACCATCACCATTACGTTCATATTCGAGTTCATTTTTCAACAATTCACCACTTACATCTGCATCTGGTGCTTATGTATCATCAGCGTTATCAACACCTGCATCGATGCCAATACCATTAGCTAGATCAATATCTACGAATTTGGGATCTTTACCAAGTAGAATGTCATACCAAGATATAAAGAATATTATTGATCAGCATAGCGAAACAGAGAAGAATTTATTTGATTATGTTCCACCAAAGGAGGAAGATCTCGTTGACGAGGATTTAATCACTGTGAAGATTGCAGATCTTGGGAATGCGTGCTGGATTTTCAAGCATTTCACGAATGATATTCAAACAAGGCAATATCGTGCACCAGAAGTGATTTTAGGTGGTGAATGGGGTTGTTCAGCGGATATATGGTCGATTGGATGTCTAGTATTTGAGATGCTAACAGGTGATTTTTTATTTGAGCCCACACAAGGTCAAACATTCAGTAAGAATGATGATCATTTGGCTCAAATAATGGAGTTATTAGGTCCATTACCGGAACATATTATTCGCAACAGTCGTTATGGACGTCATTATTTCCAATCGGACAATAAGACATTACGTAAGATTCCGAATTTGAAACCATGGCCACTAGAGCAAGTTCTTATTGAAAAATATAAGTTTCAAGAGAACGATGCTGTTGAAATTGCTGATTTTATAAAATGCATGCTTGTTTTGGATCCACGAGAAAGATTTGACGCTGCAGGATTATCTAATCACCGCTGGCTTAACAACTGCAATGTCCCTGGGCATATTGATCGTGAATTAGGCACCAAAGGTGAAGATATTGGTGAAGCATGGTTTAAGGAAGTTCGCATGTGATGAGACCAGAATTAGAATTACGATTACAACGGGCCAGAGACGCGCCCGATATAATAGTGGTAGTGGCATGGCATAGAAAGTTTTCTGTGCTACTTTAACTACGTGTATAGTACTGTATAAAATAGAAAGGACATAATAATAAAGATGTACACTGCAGACCAACTAGAAGCATTTGCGGTGCAATTGAGAGATGTGGGTAATCGACGGACAATATCTGAAGCAACGATTGGGAAAGTTTGTGATATTTATTTGGCGAACACCAAATTGAGTCCTATTGCAGTGAAAGTTTTAGCCAATTACGTGTCCGATATTACAGAGAATGCTGCATTTGTGTATAACAAAATACATGGATGTTTCCCTATAATGACTGGGGATGGATTTTATGCTACTGTGCAGCTTGTGCTCTTGAATAATATTCTGACAACCAATCGTGAATGTGTTTCCAAGGAAGATGCTAGCGATTTTCTTGGAAGAATCGCTGGTTTGGCTAGACAAGCGGAAGAAGCGGATGAAGATGTACTTGTTGAATCGTTTGATGAGTTGACAGATATTACTGTTGCTGTAGATGTTAACACTTTTATGAAAATACGTGAAATGATGGTGAAAATTGGAACCGAAGAAGCACTTGATGTAGCGTTAAGATTGTCAGTGAAAGTGAAAAGTGATGATATGGATGATAAGGAAAAGGAGGAAATTTTTTTCAAACTATATGATACGGTAAAGGCAGGTGATGGAATTAGTGAACAAATTATACTGAATGTTAGTTACGAACTTGGAATTAACGACACTGGGTTTTTCGTTAGATTGTTGGAGAAAGTTTTTGCACAGGGAGAGTTAGTTGCTGAGAGCAAGCCTACGGCATTGCTTATTGTATCCAATGAAGTTATTTCTAAATTGCGAATGGAATGTTTGTTGCGAGTAGTGAATATTCCAAAGTTAGTGAATGAATATTTCACTGAGATTTATCCTAAATTGACATTTGAGAAACCATGGGAATTACAGAGTATTGTTTTATTTACAAAATTGTCGACTGATAAAGTAGAATTAAGTGATGTTGCTAGGAGTGTGTATATTGAACATTTGAGAAAACTTTTAACTCCTGCTGCTGTTCAAGTTAATACTGACGTGTCAATTCTGCAGTTAACATTTTTAAGTAGGACATTCAACGGAGAACCAGATACGGAAGCATTGATTAGATATTTTAAGAGCAAAAGTAAGGAATATAATTTAGAGTTTAGGTATGCACTAAACAAGTTTTACTTTTCTTATCTAACTAGAAATAGGAATGGTATAAAAGATGAAGGTGTTATTCGAGAAACGATTGAAGAAGCCAAGAGACTACTTGAAGAATCACAGAAAAGCCGAGTCCCTATTCAGATCACCTATATGTTAGAATTATCTAAACTTTTCGGGATATATGCACAAGAGTATGCGCAAAAGGAATGGTTTGTTAATAGTTTCCGTACATTTGAAAGTATGGTAAAGGAAGTGCAGGGCAAAACGGATGATAATCCAGCATGGGAGATACTTGGTAATAATATTCGATTCACAGGGAGTTTTATGTAGATTTATTGATTGGTTTACGTTCTAATTCGATGAGGAATCCACCATAACGTTTTATATTAAACAAATGACCATCACCACGGATATGAACGTACATAACCATATTGTAAACTATGAAATAATAGATTCCTAAACCTGTGAAAAGATGCCACCAACCATGACCTTCAAGGAGGAAACCTAAAGGCCAACCGAGTATATCACGTCTCCAAGAGCGTACTTTTGAACAATAAACAGTATCTAAATTCCAAACAAAGAAACCAAAAATAAAGAGTGAAAATGAGAGTGTTAGCATTTTGTATAAATAAATTCTAAGTTCTTTATTTTCAATATTTTGTCTAATAGTTGCAATACTTTTAAAAATGACACCAAAATTTAACATTGCATAAAAGATTTGATGATAAACTGGATTCCTCCAGATGTAAATGTAAGTGTAAGTAAAGAAACAAGTTGCTAAGAAAGTTCCAACATTCCAAAAAGTTTTATATGGTTGACCACGTCCGTACCCCCAAATATAACCAAATGGTATAGCAGTTGTCCAAACCATTGGTAATTCATCCATAAGCTGATGTTCATAAAGTAGAGTTGAATGGAATAAGAATGAACCTAAACCTACTGTTGCAAAACCTATTGATATAAAAACGTAAAGGGGACCAATTTTATTTTTAAAAGCTGAATAAATGTGATGTACTGCAAGTAGTACAAAACCGACATTTGTAAATGCATTGACTAGTTCTGCAACGTATGGGGAGAAAAGGTAATTTTCTTCACACCAATCAATTGTTGCAGTTGGAGGACCCCAAAAGGGGGTATGACCGATTAAAGGGTAACTAAAAACCATTGTTTAAAGTAATATTTAGATGAATTGTGCGCTGAAAGTGTGCTTAATTGTCGGAGTGTATCGGAAGAAGAATGTGGGGTGGTGATGTATAGAATAAAGGTACAGTGTATAGTTTTTATACAAGTTTTCGCGTGCATGGATTGATTGATTACGAATACAGCAACTCACTCCGCCTATCACCACTACGTGGCCGTTACTGGAACTTGAGTCTTTCTTGCACTTTCCTCTTTCTCTCTGCCTTCTTCTTCCTGTTTAGCTCTCTGCTTTTCAGTCTTCTCCACCGGAACTGGCACGCGTTTGGTGTTCTAGTAGGAAAATGCTGTGCGATGTCTGCCCAACCCATACCGTATTCTTCCTTTAAAAGGACTAGCTTGGCGTCCGCTTCTGGCGTCCATGTTGGTGATCCAAATGCGTATTTTGTAGGAGACGAGGTTGGAGATGGAGAGAGTGATGGTGATTGTGATTGTGGCTGTGATGGAGGTTGTGATGGCGATTGTGGTTGTACTTGTAGTTGTAGTTGTGGGAGAGGAACTGGCAATTCGGAGTTTTGGTATTGTTCCGATTGCGGCTGTGCAGACAACGGTGATGCGTGCAGCTGATTGAAGAACGGTTGTGGTGGCTGTGGTGGTTGTGATGGTAGCTGTAAGTGCGGCTTGCCCAACTGTTCGCAAGCTAACATTGATTGTATTGATGGTAGCGGCACAGCTGATGATGAGGTATGATTTTCAGGATTAAGATAGACCTGTGGTGGTGGTGGTGGTAAAGGTGAGTAGAAGGGATAAGTCAGTCCAGATGAATAACGCATGTCATAGCCAGGATAACCGAACTGGGAAGCGGAATGTGTTATAGAGGAAATAGAAGAAGTTGTTGATGGGTACGAAGGTCTTTTGGAGAAGAGTGTCTCATTGGAAGCATGTGGAGCAGAAAAGCTGCTGGAACTGCTGTTAAGTATGTATGGTGCAAGCATTGGTTGTAAAGGTGGAGATGGTATAAACTGTTGCTCTTGTTCTTTTTGTTCTTGTACCTCTTGTTGGAACTGGGTATAATTTTGTTCACTGTGGGGATGGTCCATTATAAGAGGTTATAAATCTGTTTAAGAGTCAGAAAAGATAAAGACCTAAATACTACAGAAACATTGCCACATCCAGTTCCAGGGCCACAAATGTTGTCCTTATAAAGAAGCAGAGCAAAGGCCAAAGCGTAGCAAAAGTGGTGAAAAGTGGTGAAAAGTGGTGAAAATGGGCGGCAAGCTCTGCAAGGGTCCGGCCCTCGTTCTTCTCCGCGTCTTCTCGCCCGAGACGCTCTCAGCCTCTTTCGCTTTTCCACATCACGCTTCACTCTCTCACCCTCTTTTACGTCCTCTTACACTCTCATAATCACACACAGTCTACCTACCTCTCTTTCGATGATCTCAAGAAAAGCGCTACGTGTCATCACTGCTCATTCACGCACATTCTACCCAACTCGTTTCTTTTCCGGATCCAGCCGCTGTTTAGCAAAGGAAGACCCCGATGCTGCTCGCAATGCACGTCTACAAGCATTCCTAAACCAGATCAGAAGCACTCCAGCAGTTTTCAACC
The DNA here is from genome assembly GCA_030570285.1 of Pichia norvegensis. NCBI lineage: Eukaryota > Fungi > Ascomycota > Pichiomycetes > Pichiales > Pichiaceae > Pichia > Pichia norvegensis. Next base: position 34,439 of record JAJLVM010000002.1, read on the forward strand.
AATTAAAAGCCGTTCAATTGATCATTGCTTCTAAAATTGAAACTTCCGCAGATCGTCCTCCAAGTATCATGCAACAACTCTCACTTCTCTCTGACCCGGAAGTACGCGCTGAAATGGTCAAGCTCTCAGAGGCAATGGCTGCTGCAAATATCAACATCAACAAGGAAGACGTCGGTTTCCTCATGCAGAGTCTCAAAGCCCATGTCGACGAAACTAAAGACTAACTAATTTAGCACAGTCTACTCATTGCGGATCAATTATGTATACCGTATATCTAAAGTAATAAACCAGCCTCACTGAAAAGTTTTCTCTCTTTTATTTTTTCCCCCTCATGCGCCACAAAAATTATAAATAGAAAATTTCAATCAAATTGTTTTCCCGTATTTTCTCAATTTCCACAATTTATTTTCTCAAGGTCGTATGCTACACTATTTTTTACTATGTACTGCCTAATCTAACTTTTTTCACTATACATCCATTTACTACCTAAAACAACACCCTCGTCATGTACAATGTTGAAAATTTCAAGTATCTTGAAAATACTCTATCTTCAAATAACAATGTAAGGAAACAAAGTGAAACTTACTTATTAAATGCTGGACCTGAAATCGTCCCACAATTGTTGTCTCCATTAGTTGATGCAAATCTAACTGCTAATTCAGAAATACCTTATCAATTAGAAATTGCTGCATTGACACTTATAAAGAATAGAATCTTTAGAGACTGGAATAAAAATATAGATAATGATTATAGTTCAACTGTAAAATCTTTACTTAAAGATTATCTATTGAAATTTAACAATCCATTCAATCAATCAAATCATTTACTCATAAATATGACACTTGCAATTATTCAATACATTTTAGCTGTAGATAATTCAGGTTTCCAAAATGATTTACTTCAATGGGCTCATGATCGTATCGTTAATGGAGGTGAAAATAATTTCTATATCGGTACCTTGGTTATTCAAATTATTGCAAAACGTAGTAGAAATTTAGAAAATGGTCCAACTAATGATATTGTTAATATAGTCACTCCTCATTTTGCTAATTATTTGAAATCTTATTATATTATTCTAACTTCTGGTCAATTCTCAAATTCAGATTCTCAAATTACTTATCAAATTATTAAAACTATTAATTATTTAACAATTTCGAAAAATCACGGTTTCCAATCCTATGAAAAATTACATGAAACTTGTCAATTAATTGCTCATATATTATTATTAGAATTTACTCATTTTAAACATTATAAAATTTCAAAATGGATATTCCGCTTGTTCATCAAATTACATATCGCAAATGCAAATATTGATGCTTTGTTATTAATCACTGATTCAAATGATTCAATTTTTTCAAATATCTTGGCAAATATAAATAATGTATTTGGAGGAACTGATGATGAAAATGAAAATGACAATGATGATGAGGATTACACTAAACATGTTAAATCTCGTTGCATTTATTTTTTCATCAACTTCTTGACTCGTTTAATTTCAAAAGATGAAACTTATCAATACATCGAACCAAATCTTAACATAATCATTTCTCAAATTATTATGAAACTTTTATCATTTAATCAGTCTCAAATATTATCATTTGATGAAGATCCAGAAGAGTTTATCAATACAAACATTTCATCACCTTCAATTGCTTCATCGCCGCAATTCAACAGATTTGAATCGCCGTCAATCTCATTCTTAAATAAACTTATAAAGAAAAGGCAAAATACTGTGCCACCATTAATCTCTCTTGCTAAAGATATAATATCATCAAACTCATACAATTCACTTCCCTGTGCACTAACAATCTTAACATTAATTCAAAAATATTTGGATCCTTCAGAATTTATGAGTTATATCTCTAAAATTAACCAAATTAATGCATCCCTAACAGAATCTCAACTATGGCTTCGTTCTCTTATCTACGAATTCATTTCAAATGTTTCAATTCCTATAGACTTGCCACAATTCAACCTCCCAATTTCCCTTGATTTTAACCAACCATTGCCACTCCTTTTAGCTTCAATTAAATTGGTCATTACCAAAACCCCAAGTGTATCAACTGATGCAGTTCGACTCATTCAAATTTTGCTTACTATAAGTGACAAGGAGAATCTTGAAATTGTTCCCGATCTTATTCACCAATTAGCTACTCGTTGCGGTGATCAACTTGTCCCATATAGTGTAGAACTCATTGAAAATCTTGCATCTTCATTTGTAAGTTTATTTGATGGAGTTGATGGTTCTGCAAATAACATTTCTACAGATTCTGATGATTCAAGAGATGATAAATTACAAGGAATACTTAATAATATACTTACTATAATAATACCTTGTGATTCAGATAAAAATGTCATTCATAAAATCAATGAAAAACTCACACCAGTTATTTCAATAGTTCTTGAAAATGGATTGCTTGAATTCCTTGAATCTACACTTGAATTATTAGTCCAAATCAATTACTCTGCTGAAAGTATACTCAATTTAGAAATCACCATAGATAGTTTCAAAAATTATGGATTTAATTATTTCGAATATTATGAAAGTTATTTCCTATTAGCTTACAGTTTTAGTAATGCAAACCAACGTGCAGAACTTAACAGCTTACTCAATTGGATTTTAGAAGAAAACCCAGCAGGACTGGACAATGACGATTCAGAGTTTATCGCATTTTTTACCTTATTAGTTTCAGAAATGACAATCGCTTCTAGAGAAGACAGAAATGATTCAGGACTTTCAGATTCTCTATACTCGAAAACTTTCCAAATGTTATACGATATGTATGACGATAAAGATGAATTTTGGGATGAAAAGGATAATTACCGTTTCATCCTTGCAGGTCTTTACAACAAAACTTCTGTGGTTATTTCCATTTTTGGTGATGAAAACATTCATGAATTCCTTGTCAGGTTTGACAATTTGTTCAAATCAGGTAGATGGGTAACTGTAAATCAAACAAAACTTAGCTTACTTGCACTTATGGAAGTGGTATCTACTTATGAAGATACTAATATGGAAATAAAACAACTTGCATTGACAATCTTGTCCAATCTTTGTGATAATCTCAAAGTAGCTTTTGAACGTCGTGAAGAACTTATCAAGATTTCATCGAATGATTTAAATACTGACGATGTTGAAATCAATTATGAAGATGATGAATATGATGAAATTATTAATGATAAAACTCGTCTAGAAAGAATCGACGTTTTTGGTCAACTTGAAGCATTTTCATCGAAATACAATAATTAGGTCAATTGATCTGTTCAATCTTTGATCTTTTTTTATTTTTTTTTTTTTAGTCTTTTTAATTTCATTTCTTCCATTATTTTTTTATACATAGTATACAGTAATTTATGCATGAGTTGAGTCCAATAGTTTATTTGTTCAACCTTTCCCGACTAGCCTTAAACAATTCTTGTTGTTTAGCTAAAAGTTCCTCCTCTGTCAGCCCTGATTTAACAAATTTACTGGCTTTACGTTTCTCCTTAATTTTAGCATTAGTACGACAAGACTCAACAAACTCTTCAAGTACTGGTATGTAATATCCAAATCCTAAACTTTCAATAGCTCGTATAACATGATCAGTAGAAATCGTTTTCTTCAAATCTTGCTCTGCAATATCATTCGATTCAGTTGCAACAATCATAATAAAATTGATGCAACACTCAATTAAAGCTTCCTTCGTTTCCTTTGTGAACATAACGTCCGCGGGTAGTATCTCAGTTAAAATCTTTTGCACAGTTGCTCTAGGAAGTGATAAATCTTCATTATCTGACATCTTTTATTCATATATTTAGACTGTATGTCTGATATGTAAAATTCAATTCAGGGGAACGGACTCAATATTATTTAACTTTAAAAACAAACAACTCATCAAATTAGATTGAAGCGAATTTGGAAAAAAAATCCTAGCTTCCTTCAAAATTCTTCTTAGCTTTTCCCCAAAGACTAGCAGTACCACACTATTTACTAACAAAATTGTATTATATGAAAAGAACAGCTTGCACGTAGTATCAGATTTTGAACGTTTACAAAACGTACTTTAAATATATTCTTTACGTAACTTACCACGTGTGTAACATTTCTAACACAATAAGCGTGTAAACTTAGTGGCTCTGCTATTATTTTTCAAATCATAAAATTTTTTTTCACTTCACTTATACAAGCTTTAGTTAAGCTACTCTTTTCAATTAACAACACATCAAATTAGACATTCACAATGTCATCAAACTCTTTATTAACATCAGAGTTTATTGGGTCCCCTATCAAAGGTATTGCTTATACCAATATCTCACTTGATACTCCTATCTTGAAATATCAACCGCTTAACAACACACAGTCAGAAACTATTGCTCCACTTGCACTTGATTCAACATCAAAACCAACTACAATTTTATGGATCGATGAGAATAATCTTGTTATACTTTATGAAAATAAACCATACTTTGATCTTATCGATGCAAAGGATCTTTCTAAACCGGCTCAACACATCAATTTAATTACTTCTTCAAATCCTGCATCTTGTGCTTGTGCTGATTTTGATGAATCAACAAGTACTCTATATGTATTAGACACCGCAAATAGATTATACACATATTCATTTGATGCATTTGCAACGGATGTCAAATTACAAGAAATCTCTAACTACGTGATAACTGATTTAACAGAATCTGCTTCTAAAGTTACCGTGTACAGAAAGCAAATCGAATCTCCAAAGTTACTTATCATGACTAACTCGCTTTATGAATTTGATTTAACTTCCAAAACTGTTGACAGGTCATTAAATTTGTTTGTTGATCAAGTGAACTGCTTTGAATTTTTGAAAAATGAAGATAGCTTGCTTGTTTCTTCATTGAATGACAGATTTATAAATATGGTGAACTTGACATCATTTAAAGTGTCAACAATTTTTGTAATGAACTCACCTGTTATAAAGTTTCACATTGGTACATTCAAAAAGAAAGCTGTACTTGCTGCAATTGATGAAGATGGCTTTGTTGAACTTTTTAGAAACCCACTAACACAACAAAATGAACCATCCACCCCAAACGCTAAAAGAAGGAGAAAGGGCAATCAAGTTAAAAGTATACAATACTCCACTATCTTGAAGTTATATACAGATACTTCATTTACCATTACGAGCAAGATTGACGACATCAAGTTTGATTTTGACAATTTAGTTCTTGCATACTTACAAAGTGAAAGTTATTTTATTCTTGATAAATTCAACTGGTACACCAATCCATTAGATTTGCCAGAAATAAAAATACCTAGAAGAAAATCAACTATAGAGCATTTAAGTCTCAGATCACAAGACAAGGCATCACTTGGAAACTATTCAGAAAACGCTGCAAATGTGATTATACGTACTGGTGATAATTTTACTGAACTTGATCCAGTATATAAAGAAAATGAAGACGACGTACCAGAGGAAGAGGAAGACGCTGGTGATGACTTTAGCGCACTAGTTTCAAGATTGGACAAATCAACTAAAGATTTTACAACTAGAAGGTACAATAGTAATGACCAAAACGCATCATCCAGCAAAAAGTTTAAATTTCAAGTTGGTAGTTTAACAACTAACTTGTCACAAGCACTTAGGAACAATGATAATGGTATGTTTGACAGTTTAATTAACAATACACTAGACGAAAAAGTTGTAAGAGTTACCATTTCACAGCTTGAACAACATTCTATTTTGAAGATTCTTGATAAGTTATCTGAGCTTGTATTTAGAAACAAGTTTACCAATACTATTGAAGCAGCTGAATATGGTTTAGGTAATGCAAGTATTGGATTGACAACATGGATACGATACGTTCTTGTTTACCATGGTACCTACTTAGTAGGAGCAGCAGGTGGTAACGGCGAGTTACGCCGTAGACTTGGATTGCTTGCTATGAGTATGACTAAAAAAGCTGACAATATGGATAAACTTTTGGCCTTAAAGGGACAGCTTGCTATGGTTGCAGATAAGGCAGCAGCTATTAGAGAAATCGAAACAGTTAATAACGAAGAAGTTGAATTTGATGAAGAGGATGTGGAATATATTGAAGAAGAAGAGGACCTTGGTGAATTAAGCGACGATGATAAAGATGAAGATATGGTTGAAAATGGTAACGTCGAAAATGACGATAGTGAGGAAGATTCTGAAAACGACGAAGATTCAGATGACGATATGGAATAATAAAACTACTTCTACTATATAAAAGCTCTTGTGTATCATTAGAAAACAACCATTTACCCACTCAACAAGTAATAAAACAAGATGTAAACAGACTGAAAAGAATTTGGTTTGTCGTAACTCGACGATTGAGGTGTGGAAGTCCGAGTGCTTCGAAATGCGCAACGCGATTTTCATGACACTCACTGTTTACTGAAAGACGCAAGCCCAGTCTTTTCACCGTCAGTCGGTTTAATAACACTTTTTAGTATCAGTAAAGCCAAATGAATACCGATGATTTGAATGGTGATGGTATTCCTGACTTTAGTATGGGCATGGGTATGGACAATACAATGGGACAACCGACCCCTAATATGAACATGAATATGAACATGAACGCAAACGCAAACGCAAACACTAATTCTAGCAACATGAATTTCAATGTAAACCCAAATTTAAATGCTAATGCTCAAGGAATGATGAGTACAACTATAAGTCCCAACTCTAATGCAAATATTAGTCCTAATGTGAATAACAACGTGATATTTAATATGAATAATCCCAATCAAATGAATTCCAGGATGAGTGGCATGAACATGGGTGCTTCTCAGTCACCACCTACACAAATGCCAAGACAGAGCCAGAATATGCAAGTAGGACAGAACCCAAATGTTGGGGGACCACCTAATAAAGGTGGAATGACAGCTCAGCAAGTCTTAGCACATTTAATGAAGATGGATCCCGAGCAAAGAAATACCGTTATATCAAGAAATCCTCAACTAAGAGCATTTCTAATGCAGGTCGAACAGCAGAGACGATTACAGATTCAAAAGATGCAACAGAAACAACAGCAAATGCAGCAGCAGCAGCAACAACAACAACAACATCAACAACAACAGCAGCAGCAGCAGCAGCAAACACAACAACAAATCCCATCTAATATTTCGGCGTCAAACATCAATCCTAGTGCTGACGTCTCTAACGAGTTTATGGGATCGCCAGGAAATCACTCTAATAATGGTATTCAGTCATTCGATTCTCCGCTGCAGCAGGTTCCTCAACAATATATTTCACCAGCACAGCAACAACAACAAAAGCAACATCGTCAATCTGTTCCATCACAACAACAAACTCAACAAATGTCCCAAGTGAATCAGTCATTTACACAGCAACAGCAATTTCAGCAACAGCAACAGCAAAATATTTCTGAAAGACAAACTCCTGTTCAACATTTTACTCAAACTAAGATGCCTTCGTATGGTTCTCCAAACATCAATACTCCGCATGGCTCAACAAATAATGCTTATGTTGAACATATAACACCTGGTGGGATCAGTTCCACAGATGTGAGTCTTGAAAGCTCTGAGCTTCTAAAAGATAAAATTCCAAAGAAACCATTACAGAAAAAGGGTATGAAGAAGAAAGTTTTGAAGGGAGTCACTGCAGGACTTTCTGTAGATATGTCGAATTCAGTAGATGTGGCATCAGACTCTGTATCTGAAGTACCTGTAGCAGAGATGAAACAAGAAGGTGAAAGTACAGTAGTTGCAGAAGAAGCAGTAGACCTTGGACCGTTCGCTGATTTCACCAATCCTATGTTAACAAATGAGTACGAATGGTCAGAACTGTTACAGTCAAAGGGGATGAAGCCAGATTTAGATTTGAGAATGTATGAAGATATGATCGGTAAAGATTTGGATTATTTGAAATACATTTCAGTGATTCAACATGTGAAAAAACAAAATCCTGCAAGCATTAATGACAAATATGGAGTTAACGGGCGTTTATTTCAACGGATATTAAAAGATTTACAGTTTTATCAACAGGTGAAATCTGCTAGGATGCAATCAACCAAGATACCATCAGAAGCTAATGGTCTGACAAATGAAATGTGGGGTATTGGCTACAGTGGTTATGGTAATGGGTTCACGGATGGTAAAGTTGAATTTGTATTCCCTGAACAAAGCAAGATGCCATATAAAGATGAGGATTTAAGTTTCAATGTTTCTAAAGCTAGTGATGAAGGTGAATACGTACCAATTAGGCTTGAATTTGATGTTGAAAGAGATGGATTCAAATTAAATGATACATTCATATGGAACGCTAATGATGATGATCAAACTTTAAGAGTTTTTATTGAAGAACTTATTAAGGATTATCGTATTGTTTCAAACACTTCGAATGTTTTTAAAAAAATATACGACAGTATCAAGGAGCAAATTTCCGATATTCATCCAGCAGTTGTGAATCCTAATATTGATTTAAGATTTCCAATTACATTAGACATTACTATTGCAAACAATCAGTTGATGGATAGATTTGATTGGGATTTGATGAACCAGGAGAACGATCCTGAAGAGTTTGCAGAAGTTCTGTGCGCAGAATTTGCGTTACCTAACGAATTCAAGACAGCAATTTCACATTCTATACGTGAACAATGTCAAATTTATTTGAAATCTTTGTATATGATTGGCTACAAGTTTGATGGGGGAGCAATTATTAGTGAAGATCTGAAGGAATTTTTAAGATCTGGATTTGATCAGAACAACGTTTTGATGCCAAGATATTTGATGTCTGATTTTACACCTTCAGTGCAAGAGTTATCTATAAGTAATTTTGAAAGAATCATCAAGGAGAGAGAAAGAGAGTCTAAACGTAAAAAGAGAGGGGTCACAAGAGTCGGTCGCAGAGGTGGTTTTGTTTTACCTGATTTAAGCACTATGCCTAAAACATTCCGTACATCCCTTCCTAGCACTATATTTCCAGGTGGTGTTACGATATTAGATGATGATAAATACAAAGTTGATGATTATATTGAAACACCTATTGAAATCAGCGTTCCAAAGGAACAGATGGATACATTGCGTAAAACTGCAAAGGAACGTAAAGCAAAGTTAGAACAGTGTCAAAAGGAGAAGGATAAGACGACAGAATGGATCAAAAGGATTCGCTCTCGTCGGATGCGAGGTGAAACTCTTACAGCTGTGGTTGCGATTGACTATGGAAAGGTGTCATTAGGATCTGATAATGATAGCAAGGTTGCAGATCCCCAGCTTGATGGTAGCATGAAGATGGATATTGACAATGACCCAGACTTGGCATTTATGGGAGCAGGAGATAATGGTCTAATCACTGCTAGCGGAAATATCAGCACGAGCAACATCAAGGTGAAGGAAGAGAGCAGACGCAGCAGCAGTGTCTCAGTGGCAGCCACTGCGAAGAAGACAGTTGGTGATACAGGTGGTGTACATGAAGCGGAAGGTGGAGAGCTAGTTGTACAAATTCGGTTTGGGTGGCGCTAAAATGTGGCTGGTGAGGAAGTGGTGAAGTTTTGTGCGAAAAAGAGGGTCGCTGTTTAGACTGTTTCTGTTTCATGGCTTAGAGGATACGCATACTGCTGTCTTCAAGACTACACACAGGCAGATACTGAGACTCTTACACTGCAACAATGCCAATAAGAGAGAGAGCGAGATCTTGGTTTGAGTCCGGAAGGACATTAGTTGATAATGTATATAACAATGCACCTATGCTTAGATATATCAATCCAAATAATAGATACAATACTATAGCTTCAACGGAACATATAGACCCATCTCGTACCAGAAGTATCGACGGACATGTTGTACGTGTTTTAGATACAAATGATGGGGTTTTCAGCAATTTATCAGCTAAACCTTCAGTTAATAATTCAAATCCGATAACTGATCATTTGCCGTCTTACGATGAAGCATCACATGACCCATCGCCACCATATTGGGAAACTTCAGTTATGTCAGAATTTGATGAAATTTACATCGATGGTATACCTGTTGGTAATGTGCTTAATTTCCTATGGAGCTTGATGGTTAGTGTTTTATTTCAATTCATTGGGTTTGTCATCACATACTTATTGCACACATCACATGCTGCTAAAAATGGAGCACAATTTGGTTTAGGTGTTACGATATTGAATATGGCATTATATTCTTTACCGGTCCATATTGGAAGCAAACGAATTCAATCTAAAATAGGTAAATTTGAACCCGTTGATCCAAGTTCACTCGATACGAGTAAAACTCATCTATTAGTTGGTAATTTTGATGATTATGAATCTCCATTGACTAAACATAGTGATTTGTCACAGTCCGATAAACTCATGAATAACAAACCTATTCTTAGTGTTGCATTGTTTGCATTAGGTATTTTCATAACTTTCAAAGCTGCCTACGATTTTTACAAAGTTAAAAGACTAGAATTCTCGATAATGTACCCTGCAGCTATAACAACATCTGCAACAACTGCATCAAATGATCAATCCAATACAAACTCTATCGAAATGACCACAGATGTAGCAGAAAGAGTATAAACATTTCAGCTATTTCCGCAATATACCCTCCAAAATTCAATTTTATTATACACTATTTCAATACTATCCTTGTCATATCTTATATTTGTACACTCTTTATTTACTATGATATAGCTCTATATATTAATTGAGTATAACTAACATTTTTTCATAAATAGTGAAGACAATACCACCACTTAAAATTAATCTACCTAACCTAGGTGTAGCACCTTTCCAAAATGTCATTAATCCTTCATCTTTGAAAATTTTAACAAAACAATTCAATGTACTTGAATATTGTTTCGATGCATCTAACGATTGCATACGAGTCTTAACTGTATCAATTGGCATAGTAGTATAAACAGTTACAATTCCGGCAAATGCACCCAATAGAAATGTTAATCCACTACTTAATGGTTGGTCTCTTGGAGTATTACTCCAATCTTGTAATGCACCTTTAATTTTAGAATAAGATCCTAAACGAACTGCAGAATTTGCGCCTTGTCTCATTGCAACTGGAAGTAGTCCACTATATAAACCTTTTATTCCCAAATCTTTAATAAGTCGGAAGGTACCTCTCATTCCATCTTGATATTTTGGTTTCAAATTTTGCTTATCATCAATTTTACCTGTTTTAATTGCTTCAGCTGGTGTAACAGCAACAACACTCTCTAAAAGACCCGCTCCAAGACCTGCTAATACTCCTCTTGGACCAGACAATGAACCATCCTTATCAGCCAAAACTCTCTTAATTGCATCAAATCCTAAAAATCGTACAGATGCTTTAGCAGTATTACCAACAACAAATGCAGGACACCCAACATACAATGCACTTATACCTTGTGTACGGGCAACAGTATAAATCAAAACCAGTGGATTCCTTGACATCTTGGAACTTTTGTCCACTAGTTGGAGTCTCGTCTTTGCAAATTCAAATGGATAGGTTACAACACCTTCAACAGCCCCGGCAACACCCCCAGCAATGAAAGACTTAAATGGGTCTGGCTTTTTCTGACCTGCAGTATTAGACATTTTTTTCTTGTTGCTCAAATGTGCTGAGAAGAGAAGATACGTTAATACCGATAGAATCTGGGGTGAGAAATTTAATTCAACTTGTCGTCACTTTAATGTACATAGCGCCCAAAATTGTGTTGATAAAAACTGAGTCACAAGTTTCCCACCTCGCGGCTCAGCTTTTCTTCTCCTTGACGCTTTCAAACCTGTTTTCCGTTAAACCTATATCAGAATCTTCATCTCCGCTGTCTTCTTCTCTATCTTCGTCAACCTCTACACTGTAATCACAGCTTTCATTGCCATCATAATCACTTTCTTCAGTACTTTCAATTGCATCATCTCCTCTAGATAGAAAAGTATCAGAATGAACACCCTTCACAATTTCTCGTACAACGTATCGTACCCAGCGTCTCCGTCTGACATCACCTCTATTACGCTTTAGTTTGCCTTGTGTAACACCAAGCCCTGCAGAATATGCATTTACACCGTTGCCCATAATGACTAAATCGTAAACCCATTTGGTCTCTTCATCAACGTCTAACACATCGTTGAGGTAATTATCGGTAACCCATTTCTTTGGACATAAGTCTATATACCAGCCATCATGTTTAACACCAGTGTCCAATTGTTCAATTAACTGTTTGTCCACAACTAGTGGGTCAAGCAAAACATTGTTAAAATCATTGCTTTGTCTTCTCTTTTCAATACTCAATTTCGATTTATGTGATTCAGAGTTCCTGTCAATCAAAATATCCTGATGATTTCCTCTTTGCTTCTTTCCAAGCTTTTTGACTCTTTTGGCATGTTTTCTTTTCTCTTTCATTACCTTTTTTTTCTCAGAATCAAAAATTAAATGCCGCTTCCTATCATATCTTTCTCTTTCCTGCATGTTACTATCACCTTCTCCAAAAGTATCATTGGATTCCGTTAAATCAGTATCATTCACAAATTTCCATCCGTCAGGTGGTAAAATATTATCCAAAAGTAAAGTGCCTTCAATGGGTATATTATTAAGCCTCAAATGGCTATTAGGTGGGTAAATATCATTTGTGAAACAAACAAATTGCCACATCTTTGTTTCCTCTGAAAATACCTGGATTTCAAACACTTCCAGTTGTCTCAATTCCAGTTGACTAGAATTCAAATCAAGTTCCTTCACTAATTTAGCTTCGTAATGATTTAATGTACTCACTGTTTTCAATCTTAATTCTTCACTGAAAAACCGTTCTAAGACCTTCTCCCTATTTGATGGATGGAATGCAATAATTATAATCCATGCAATTATCACAAGTAGTAGTTTTATATATGGGAACAGTGCCATAATAATTCCAGTGCCGAATATTTGTAAGAAGATACCAGTTGACAATAATGCTACAAATATCACCCATGTTAATATTTCATCTTTAAAATAAAACAACTTCCAGCACCAAGCATTCACAAAGTTCCATGCATGAACGTATAAAAGCATATGATTCTGTAAATCAGTTAAATTTAAAAGAAATTCACGTGAAAATTCGTTAACAGGTCTAGGTAATTCATTCTCCCAACCTTCGACACTTTCATCGATATTGGGATTCCGAATCATATATGCAGGTATTATAATTTCAAAGCATATATAAAATAATGGTGTTGTAATTATGTTGATTGGCTTCAATATGCATAGACTAATGAAAAGCATAGTAGCTATAGTCACTGATGGATTTTCCCAATTGATAAAATTTATAACAGAGTCAATAGTTTCAAAAGGTATTGATAATCTCTGTAACAATAGAATAGAGTTCTTTGACATCAATTGCATACTCAAAGCTGGTCTTGACTTTTGCATCTCAATTCTGTTCATCACCCTGTCCAATTCTCTTTTACTTGATGTAGTAGTAGTAGGTATTGCCATTGATATGATTCTTTCCATAAACTTATCTGCATATTTGCTTGTCATAGTTTCCTTTGAAGCTCCATTGTTTTCCTTTATCTCTGTGAGTGTGGCATTTTCGGATTTTGATGTTTTGTTTGAAGGCTGGGATGTTGATTTTTCGGAAGAGAATATTCCTGATATTACTGAATCAGATTGGGCATGTTCCATAACTGCAGAAAAGCTCTGTGCTGTATCCCATAGCTTATTTCCCAATGATTCCATAGCTAAGAATGTTCTTTGTTGTAGGATTAAAGGTTAATGAAAAGGAAAGGTTGATCTCCGAGATTTGACGTTTTTCTAAATTTGGGCTTAAATATTATTTCATGTTCTGTCCGCGTGAGCTAGGAACATAATGCATGACATATAAATACACGCTCACTACTATTTCAAGGTTATTACGCCATTCAATTAGATCATTAAACTAATTTAATTCTACAAATATAAACATGACTAAAGAATAAATTTCATCTTTTGAAGAAACCAAAAAAGCCTTTCTTCTTCTTCTTCTTTTTCTTGTCAGAAGTTTCTTTAATGCTAGCTTGTAAAGTGCTATCGAGTCCTTTGCTACCCTTATCCGAATAAACGCTTCTCGAACTACCAGCAGAGGAAGATGACATAGTTGGAGATACAGGAGTGTTTATTGTATCAGAGCTATCAACGATATTGATTTTAGGTACTTTACTACTGGATCCTTTTGAACCCTTTTGTTGTTGTTCAAGCTTTCTCTGCTGTCTGTACTTCTTCAACTTTTCATTAAAATCCTTCACCTCATCATCCGTTATTACACTGACCATACTTTTGGTCTTTTTTATCTCATCTGGAGCACCAGTAAGTGTACGCACAAGTGCTGATTCTTCTTCTCCCTGCTTGGCATGTTCCGCTAGTTGAATACCATATTCACGAACAGAATCAGAAACTACAGTCAGATATCTTTTAAAGGAATCCTCATTTAAAGGTTCAGATTCTAATTTCAACGTTTCTTTATAAATCTTAACCTGTGATAATAAATCGAGCCTCTTCAACCTGAAGGATGGAGTCTGCTTCCTTGATACCACTAAAGCAGGAGGATTATCAGAATCAACACTAAGTTCACTTTCCGCATCCTGATCATTTTCATCATCTGCATCACCATCGCCAAATACAGAGGAACTGTCTGAAGATACTGACTTGCCGTCAACAGATTCATTGCCAGAATGCTTAGTTAAAGATTTCACCTCATTTAAAATGTCTTCGTCATCGTTTCCTAATTTCTTAATGTCACTCAGTTGGTCATTCGCTGTATAAACACCAACATTATCAAGTTCATTCAATAGTTCATCAACTTCTTGTGTTGTGCTTGCATGATCTTTGTTCAAAAGCGCCATACGTTTATCAAGAACCCTGAATAATTTCTCTTCATAAAGACCCATATTCACTGGGGATACAATAATCGTTGGAATGGGAGACTTCACAACTATTCTGTCTGTTAGTCTCTTTGTTGCCCAAGCTTTGGTTGGGGCTGCTTTCCCTGGTTTAACACCAACGATAGTCAATGATGGCTGATAAAGTTCAAACATATCCTGCAAAACATCACTGGTAGAGCCTACAGCGAGCTCCACTGTGACTTTTACAATTCTATTCGGGTTTAAAATGGAAAGAGCATATTTTAGGATGTTCTCTGTTGCAGCCTGTGCATATTCGGGTGAGTTTCTAATTTTGTTTTCTGTAATATTAACTTCAACTGACAGATCAGAGTTCCTATTTTGCAGTCTTGATAATGATCTACCTGGATTTTTAATCGAAGCAATAATAATTATTGAATCACCATCTTCGAGTAACTCATTACATGCCCAATCTATACCTACCCATGTATGTCTGCGACCACTAACATAGCAAAGTATAACTCTATTGTGCAACTTTGGTTCAGCATACTTTAATCTGCCAGCATACAAATCATCAAATAGTTTATGTTTCCTCGTTAATGTACATGCATCATGTGTAATAATTGGGCTTGTAGGATATTTCTGGTCAAATAGGTTTTGAAGATTGCTTCTTGAATCTCCTGATCTATCTAAAGCAGGTAAAAGTCTACTACTTGGACTCATACTTCTACTAGGTGATCTCGATGATGTTAATCTAGATGATCGATCTGCTCTTCGTGATCTTCCCTCTCTCAATTCATTGTTGTAAAAACTTCCATCGTCGGAATCACTATCACTAAAGGAAGATAATGGGTAATTGTTTATATCGTCTGAAAATTTCAAATTAACTGTGTCAAAACTCACAGAATTAGAGAAATGTGCATCAACATTTGCAGCCTCGTTACTTTTTTTAGCCAGAATAGACTTAACCGGTACAACTTTATGACCGCTAGGTGTCTTCAGTAACCGCACTCTACTTGAATCATTCTTGTGTTCGTTATTTATATGTGGACATGTATGGGTACTCAAATTGGTACAATTGATACATTTACCTGTAATCTTTTCCAGTACATCGGATGGTGTTTTAGGTTTTAAATTATCAGGCACTGGTGTTCTTAAGTGTATTTTGTGGTATGTGTATATCGTGTCATCGCTTTGAATTTTAGCTGAACTGGAAATTTTAAATGAAGATTCACCGGTATGTGACTTAGTTCGTGTCAAACCATCCAAATCTGGACTCTCTGCCCAAGATAAAGAAGGATATAGGTTTGGTGTAGCTAAGCTGCCGGGAGATAAGGTCCCTCCGTTGGATGGCTTTACCATTGAAAAATAATCCTCTGCTAGTTTGCTATTCATTATGTATTATTTTGTTTTATTTTTGTTGCAAAGAATTAAATTATGTTTCGGTATAGGCAAAAGCAAGCCTGAATATCAATATGCAAGTTAGTTTGCCTAACTATTGGGCTTGTATTGACAATGTAAAAATGTCGCAAGACAATCTAGCGCTGAAGAATTTTTGATCCCAACATCGCTTTTGAAAACATTATTCGTACCGCTAAAAGAAAACCATCCATCCGGTTACAACCGTAAAGATGTGCAGTTGATTTAAAGACTAAAAGATGTTATAAAATACTATTAGTTGATACATAATTGTTTAGGATAGATGACTTAACTCTGACTGTTCACTGCTAGCTCCATAATTAACCTAGTAGACAAATGAAGGAATGGATATGCACTAAACGATGAAACTAATTCATCATCTGCGTTACTATGAGAATGAGGAGCATTCCCGTTTTTAGATTCCCATCCATCAAATTTGAAGTCAACTAAATAATTGTTTGGCTCCAATTGAAATAGTTGAATTTGCATCTTCATCATATCTGGAATATCATTGTTATCGTTAACTGCTTCTTTTGGAGCATACTTCCATCTCACTTTAATAGTCCATAATTCTTCTTCGGATGGACGCTGCCATTCAGCACCAAGATTCCTTAAAGCACGATAAATCTCACCCATTACATCAAGAGGGTATGATCTTGATCGTATACCAAAATGCCATCTTGTTTTAGATTTCTTTGGTGTGACTGGTTGCACATTAGCTAATTCAGGGAACGATTGAAGCATATAAGCTTTGTGGATTTGAGGTAATGAAGAAGGTAAAATAGCAATGGTAGAGTTAGGTGCAGCACTTAATGTTTGTTGCTGACTATCTACACCAGTAGCCGTTCTCCACTCACCATCGGGATCAGGACTTGCTATCTTAATATTCTGTTGCTGTTGATTTTCAAGTTGTTGTTGTGCATAAAACTGATTCTGTCCTTGTTGATGGTACATATTATCGTAATTATTGTTAAACTTATCGCTTTCCAATCTCTCCTTTTTCAGAGATTGAACTAAACCAGTATTTTTGCACATTAATTCATAACTATCAAGTATCTCTTCTGTTTCTGGGACTTTTCCAATTTTAATTGCTTCGATAATTTCATCTCTACTGTAACCCATTGTAGATGAAAGTGCAAAAATTATATCTTCGTCAATATCGTCAGTAGTTAAAGTTTTGGTTTCAGGTTGATTGTAGGCTGATAAATATTCAGGTAAATCGACTTTAAACCATTCATCTTCCATTATTTCGTGAACAGTAATTCTATTCAATGGATTGACAACCAACATTCTAGTCAGAAGATTCTTTGCACCTGATGATAAATCATGTGGTAAAGTGTAAACACCATTACTGATTTTTTTGAACAACGCTGGAATAGATTCATCGTCAAAAGGTAATCTACCACAAAGCATCACATATAAAATAACACCACAAGACCACACATCAACTTCTGGACCAGCGTATAACTTTCCAGAAATAACTTCGGGAGCTGCATAGTTAGGGGATCCACAACTTGTCTTCAAAAAGTTACCATCGCTCATGATATTGGATAAACCAAAGTCAGCAATCTTGATATTAAGTTGATCATCTAAAAGCAAATTCTCAGGTTTCAAATCTCTGTGAACAATCTTATGGCTATGGCAATATTCAATTGCAGCTATAATTTGTTGGAAAAATCTTCTAGCTTGGTGGTCCTTCATACGACCATTTTGCACAATAAATTCAAACAATTCCTTACCTGCATACTCTATAACCATGATAATTTCTTCCTTAGATTTAATAACATCATATAATTTGATAATATGGGGGTGGTTTAACAATCTTAAATAAGAGATTTCACGTTCAATTCTACCTTGCATATCAGATTTTGCTAAAGTCTTTCTATTGATAATCTTCAATGCTACTCGCTGACCAGTTGTAGTGTGATAAGCTAGTTTGACTTTACCAAAAGAACCTTCACCCAATGTTTTCACAATTTGGTATTTTCCGATTCTGTTGTGATTCTCGCCATGGTGGGGTTGATGCGGTTGTTGTTGTTGTTGTTGCTGCTGCTGCTGCGATTGTTGTTGTTGATGTGGATATTGATGCTGTTGCTGTTGTTGTTGTTGCTGATGGTTATATGGCTCTTGTATTTGATTCTGTTGTTGTTGATCCATCAGATTTTTATTTATTGTTTATCAAAAGAAAGGACAGAAGTTTGCAAGAATTAACTATCCCCAAAGAGAGGAGATTCTGATACGCAGAAGGCCATTTGGCCTCTTCCCTTGCCCAAACGAGTGACAGCTTCTCCGCGAATTCTCGACTGCGTGTAAAATATGGGGATTGTTTTAGGTTAAACATTAATACACCACATCAGAGCTGTCACAGGCGTGCATACTATTGCAAGTTCAAATTAGTTTATTATAAAAGTCTAGTTTACTCAGAAGTTATACAGGGGATGCATAATAGAAGGCGTGAAGTAGTTATCATTATTATTTTGAAGTTCAATAGAAACATTGTTACAATATTTAACGTGTTCTAATAATACCAGCTGCCATAAGTACGACAATCTTCTTGTAAATTTCAGGATTCTTCATGTGTTCGTTTAATGCTGCTGGATTATTTTGAGCTTGTTGTAAGATACTGTTCATAATTGGATCTTGTAAAATTTCAACAACTTCAGGGAAGGTTTGGAATCTTTGTACAGCCTTGTCATAAGATTCACCTTCTTCAGGTTGGAATCTAAGGGAGAGTGCCTTTTGAATTAAACCTTCAATTTCTCTGATAGTTGCTGGGTTGTTGCCAGATTTGATTTCAGCATCCTTAGCATCATACAATGTATCTAGACATGCTTTGTAATCTTTCATAGCCAGTTGTGCGTTAGCTTTTCTGATGTAAGCTCTAATGAAGGTTGGATCTAACTTAATTGCTTGGTCACAATCTCTGATTGCATCTGGGAATGACATTAACTTTGCTAATGCTGCAGCTCTATTAGAATAACCTCTTGCATCACTTGGATCTCTTTTGATCATTTCAGCATATGCTTTAACAGCATTAGGCCAGTCACCCTTGTTAAAATATTCTTTACCTTGCAATCTTGCTTCTTCGGCTTTATCTTTATCAATGTAAGCTTCTGCTTCTCTCTTTTTCAACTCCTTTTCAGCTGCTCTTAACTTATTTAGAGTATCGGCTGTTCTGTGTTCAGTCAATGACTTTTCAAAATTCTTAATAGCATTAGGTAAGTCATCCTTTTTCAAATAGCAGTTACCAATTCTTGCAAATGACTTTGCAATCAGTTTATAATCAGATCTCATACTTCTTCCTTCATCAATTGCTTTCAAGCAAGTCTCAATAGCGGTATCATAATCGCCCTTTTCGAATTCAGCAGCAGCTCTGTTATTCAAATAAGTAATATCCTTATATGTTTCCCATGCTTTGTTGTATAATTCAATAGCTTCATCAAATTTCTTTTGTTTGTAAAGAGCATTAGCTTCGGCCTTAAATTTGTCTGCTTCGGCCTTTTCGGAAGCTTCTGTAGGTAATTCTTCTTTTTCTTCTTGTTTAGGTGGAGCAGTTTCTTCCTTCTTCTTTTCCTCTGATTTAGGTGCTTCTGCAGTTGCGTCTTCCATCTTTACATCTTCGTCAAATTTAGGACCATTGTTTGGAGGTTGTTCTAAATCAATACCCAAGATTGTAGTAATAACGGTCATCAATCTTGGATCAGACATCATATCTTGAGCAACAGATTGTGGATTGCTTTGCATTTTCTTGACCTTTTCAACCAATGTTGGATCTTTCATCATTTCAGCAGTCTTAGGATTAACTTGTAACTTCGCAATCAATTGAGGATCGGTAAATTTACTGAACATATCGTTCATGTCGCCAGGACCGGAAGAAGCAGCTGCATTCTTTGCTTCATTCGCTTGTTTAAGACCTTCTTGGGCCATAGAATTAGTTGGTTCAATTTCTAATGCTTTCTTGTATGCTTCAATAGCAGCATCATAATCTCTTAAACCGAATTCAGCAGCTGCTACTCTGTTATAACCTTTAGCCCATGTTGGATTAATCTTTACACACTCCTTTGCATCTGACAATGCGTCTGGGTATTGGTGTAAAGATGCATAACATGCAGATCTGTTAGAATAAAGAACATGATTTGGAGTTTCACTTGCCGCAATTGCTTTAGAGAAATATTCAATTGCTTCAGGGAAATTCTTTTGCTTGAATGCTTCGTTACCTTGTGCCTTGAATTCTTCAGCAGACATGACTTGGTATAGTTCTTACTTTGTAGTTGTGAGATGTACGGGAATGAAGTGCAGCACCCTACAGAGCCTCTTCCACCTCTTCCCGATCCAAATCTTTATACCACCCTAAGCGCCTTTCACATTTTTCGTTTTCGAACCATGGGACCCGTTAGAAGAAGCTTCGAGAAGAACAGCTGTAGTGGAGGCTCGTTTCTGTAGAGCTGCTGAGCCTTTCTTTTTTTCTTCTCCTCAATTTCTACTACAGCATTAAGGAAATTTTTCACTACATATTAAGTCAGAACTTAATCACCGGTCAGGAGCAGAGTACAACATAAATAGATCCAATGAGTGATTTCAACGATGCTACCAAGGCTTTTGAAGATTGGGTTTCCAAAAGATTTTCTTTTGTTTCTTCGAAGTTTAAAATTGCGGATCTTCGTGCAAACGGTGAAGGCAGAGGGTTGATTGCAACTGAAGATATTTCAAAAGACGAAGTTTTATTTGAGCTTTCAAGAGATGCTATTCTCAACATTGATACTGCTTCAATTACAAAATTACGTTCAGAAAATAGAGAGATTTTACGTTCTTTGAATCAATGGCAAGCACTCATAATTTGTGTTGCTTTTGAATGGTTCTTAGGACAAAAATCTGAATTTTTGCCATATTTTCAAGTGCTGCCTTTAAAACATGAAGATTTTAACAGTTTGATGTTTTGGTCTAATGAGGAACTTAAGCTATTAAAACCTTCAGCGGTCTTGAAAAGAATTGGCAGAGATGCAGCTGAAGAAATGTACGCAATCTTGGTCGCCGATATCATCCCAGAGAAGCTACAATGTCCAGAACTCTCGGAATTTTTAACAGAAGAAAGGTTTCATATTGTTGCCAGTCTTATTATGAGTTATTCATTTGATGTAGATCACCCGGAAGAAGTTGAAGCTGTAGAAGCAGCGGAGGACAACCAAGATAATAATGAATCACACAATAACCATCAGAGCGCAGATGAGGAAGAAGAAAAGGAAGGAGTTGAATCAGAAAGTGCTGAAGATGGCGAAGATGAAGTATTTGACGATGATATGGATGAACATGAAAATGCTGAAGATGATGGTGAACAGGAAGAAAACGAGCAGGGTGAAGATGAAATTGTTGAAGATCCAGTTTCTGGGGACAGTTGTTATAAATCAATGGTTCCACTTGCTGATACATTAAACTCAAATACCACATACTTTAATGCAACTTTAAAGTACGAGAAAACCAAACTTGTCATGATAGCTGAAAAGGACATCAAAAAGGGTGAACAGATTTACAACATTTATGGAGAACTGCCAAATTCTGAAATCCTTCGTAAATACGGTTACGTGGAATTACCTTCATCAAAGTTTGAATTTGCTGAAATCACGCTTGACGATGTTAAATCCTTTTTTGAGTCTAAATTCTTGAAACAGGTTCCAGTTTTGAAAGAATCACAAGTTGTTAAGCTTTTGGAAGCTATTTTCGAAGCTATTGAAGAGTCTGAATATCTAGAGGAAACATTAGCTGAAGAAATGGATGCTGATATTGTCAGTGATAGATATGAAATTTTTGCAAATGGTGAAGTTTTACCAGAGTTCTTATTGTTGATACTTATCACCACGTCGGTACTCCAAGCTGCTGAATCAGATAGTAAATGGTTTAAAAAAATATCCAGATCTGTAGAAAGAAAGCCATCTTCTGAATTGATTGGTTTAATTGAAAGAGCTATCATGAAATCTCATCAACTGTTGGAAGACAAAAACATTATAACCCAATCAACATTAGAAAATTTGAATGAGATAATGAAACTAAGAATCAGTCAATATCCTACTCATATTATTGACGGCTCTTACCAAGTACCAGAAACTTGCAATTTTCAAGATAGAAAGGAACTAGCAGACGTTGTGCTTTTCAATGAAGTCAAATGTTTAAAGGATGTTGTTGACGGTAAGTTTCCTCCAAAGCAGGAAGATGGAAATTTAAGATTTAAAATAATTGAAGATGAAAAATTCCTTAAAAATCTTTTGAAGAGAAAGTTAGAAGAAGATAATGCAAAGGCAACAAAGAAGCAAAAGAAATGATTATCAACTATGTACAGTATATTATAAACCTCTATAAACTTAGCTTTTCTATTTATTATGCAATTTTTGTCATTAAAAACTCAAAGGATGAAAAGAAAATCATTGTAACACAAACAGATCGTGTTATTGATGGACCTAACCCTTTGTACATGTCTCTCCTAGGTACCTGAAGCATCTTTGAAACAATCGGTTTCTTTTTAAGTCCCATCTTAACCCGCATAATATTGTTTAATACATCTCTTTGATACTTTGCTTTCACTGTATCCAATGGATAAACTGTCAACCATGTAATTCCGCCAGAGACAGCACCGGCAAACGGAACACACAAAGCATGTATCGTATTTTTCCAAGAATCGTTCAGGTAATGACTTTCCCTTGTAATATCCTGAAAGTTTAGCTTAACAAATTCGTAAATACTATAAAACAAACCTGAACTAAAAGCATCTCTCGTAATATGGTATCGATATCCTGAGTATAGACCTCTCCAACCTTCATATTTCACTATATCACGTGCAACTTGGTGAACTTTAGTAGGTAAGGCATCTGAATTAAGTTTCAACTTCGAATCTCGACTAACAACAATTATAATCTGTTGGAATATTTTAGTTAATTCAAAAGGACAAGCGAACAATGTGACAGTAGCCCCTGCAACTGCACCGGATGCAAATGATATTGGGAAATTATTTAAAAATGCTCGAGTATCTTCACTTTTGATCCAGGAAAGCTCATATTGTGGTATAATATCTGCAATTACAGGTTTTGCCTCTGTATATAGTGATACCGTTGCAGATCGAGAGACTGATGTTGAAATTAATGGGACTACAATACCCCTAAAAAGTCCTTTGAATCCTTCTGTTGTTATAGTCGTTTTGAAGCAATCAAGCGCATTCTTGTAGTAATGAGTTTGCATTCTTGTTTTGATAGAATCCAAAGGATAACCAATTGTAGTTGCAAACAGAGAAGCGGTATAAGACAACATTCCTACTTTGTATGGTTGAAGAATCGCAGGCATAGTGAAAAATGGATTATCATATTCTATACTGCCCGTTATACCGGGAATTATTTCTCTTTTCACTGAGAGTTTCTCTTCCGGCATCAATAATTATTTATAACTGCTTCTCTGTTGTAATCAACTGCTTGTTTGTTTAAATATTTGATATGTAGAGTAATGGATATATGGTGATGTATAAATCCTACAGCTTGAAATTTCTGGACTCCACGTTCTCGAATCTTCCCACATCGATAGAGGTTGAGAATTGAATCATCTTAAGCTGGAGTCATCGATCATTATCTAATATATTAAAACGCAAATTAATATACAACTCAAATACAACTATATATATTATCATAGAAAGACTTGCCTATGATCTAGATGCAAAGTACTCGGTTTCCACTTCTCTGATAGCACCAACGAATGCATCAGCTATGATATCTGCTTCTTTCTCAGTGATAATGTATGCTGGACCAAGCATGAGGTGATCACCAATCAAAACTTGTTTACCATCAGCTTCTGTTTTAAAGCCAGCTGTTCCCTGAAGTGCCATTACAGTAATACCGTTTTTCACGCAAGCATCATCAACCTTATGAGCAAAATCAAATGATGGATCGAGTGGTTCTTTAGTAACTGGATCACAAAATTCAACGGAGAAAAATAATGGCAAACCTCTAATGTCACCAACAACCTTTGAATCTTTAGTCATCTCCTTAATTTTTTCCATAAGATAATTTCCAACTTTTGCTCCCTTTGCTGGAAGGTCCTGTTCATATAGTTTCCTTTGAACTGCTAGTCCAATAGCACAGTTGAACTCGTGGCAGTGATATGTTTGTGCACCCATCACTGCATTTGATCCTCTCACAACAGCATCTTTTACCTTTGGTGAAACTAAAATACCTGCTAATGTAACGTAACCAGAACCGATGGTTTTACCAATTGTCAGTAGATCAGGACCTCCTTCAGACATAAATGATTCATAGCAGTGGTACTTTCCGTTTCTACCAAGTCCCACCATCACTTCATCAAGAACAAATAAAGCACCATATTTTTCACATATTTTCTTTGCACCATCTAAGTAACCTTTTGGAGGTGGAACGGTACCAAAGCTGGAACCACCAACTGTTTCAAAAAAGACAGCACAAACAGTGCTAGGATCACACTCAACAAATTTTTGTTCAAGTTCTTCCAAGAGCTCCTTAGTGTAGTCCTCTTCGGTCATTCCTTCTTTAACGCCTCTAAATTTGTTGCATGCCGAAACCTTAGGTGTTTGTTCTTCGGATAGCAAGATTGTCTTGAAATCATCTTTTCTGATACCATCACCAAGTGATAATGAACCAATGGTGAATCCATGATAGGAGTTCTTTCTTGAAATAAACTTGTATCTCTTGTGGTCACCTATTTCGTTGAAATATTGCTTGCAGATTTTCATTGCGTTTTCATTTGCTTCAGAACCAGATCCAACCCATAAAGCACTTGAAAAGTGGTTTTTTGGAGATCTGTCAATAACAAATTTTGATAATTCTTCTGATGCACAGTTACCAATGTACATACCAAAAGAATAGTTAGAAGTTTTTGCGGCTTCAGTCATGGCTTTGATGATGTCAGGGTCTTGGTGACCTAGTGAACCCACAGCGGCGCCAGTCATAGCATCAATAAGCTGTCTTTCTTCACCAGTTTTAGGATCCCTAACTGTAATATACATACCGTTTGCTCCAACTATCAAAGGTGATTTTTCAGAGATAACTCTTTGGAAAACGAAGGATTCAGATGAGTAAGTCATTGTGTGTGTGTGTGTGTGTGATTGTTGTTTTTTGTCTAGCAAAAACCTTAAAAGAAGGAATCTGACATTATGTAAATTGGGATTTTATGTCTTTATTTATAGTAAACATAAAAGATACCGTTTGTAAAGTTTTAGGCGGATTATGAGCAAAATAGGGTATCAACCCGTTACATTATCGCTACACTTGCCGGAATAGGAAGGTGGAACAAAATGAGATGATTTTGTGAAACCAAGGGTGGTGGCTCATCAAGTATTTTTTTTCGGTTGGAGCTTCCCAAATAGGTAATTAATGCGTGAAATGGTGTTATGAACTGGCCAGGCCATAGCAAGAATTGAATTATTAGTAGTACATAAAAGTAGATAGTTAAAAATAATCAGTAAAACTTGTGTTACACCTCTATTGAATCGGTGAAAGTAATAACATTGGTATACTTGATACCGTTTACACTGATATCCCCGTCAATTTCTAAGTTTTTCATATCTGAATGAAGAACTTTATTAAGGTCTTCTATTTCAAGGTGGCTAATATCGGTATCCTTAGAAGCTACCAGAATCAAACCTTTTAATCTTATAGATTTCACAATTTCTGGGGATAAGTTCAAAATTGTCTCCGGGACAATTATACCTAATAAATTGTTGGAAATTGCGTAATTAATTGCTAATTTTATAGATCTCGTTAATTTGTCATCATAGTCTAGTAAATTGGTGTATTCAATTGAATCTTTATTAATGGAATCAATATTATCAATTAAGATTTTGTTTTTATCTGCAGTAGAGTCGCTTATTGGTTTAATAGCTTGAGTTGGTGGTTTCTCAAATATCAAGCCATTAGCAGTACACTCAATAAATTTATTATCACTTTTATCAAATTTCATGCCATTCAAGTTATAGAAAACAGGATAGTTTGGTTGTTTCCAGTTGAGAATGGTACACACGTGAGAATTGTTAGATGAGAAAATGAACTGGCGATTTCTGTGTGAATGTTCACTCCTCAAATCTCTGACATGGTGAAAGATATCAGTTAAAATAGTATCAATGTAATAATTAAGAGTATTGTTAATAGTGTCTGCCTTGCATGTAGGCATGTATGCAAACTCTTTGAAGAATGAATGGCTTAGTTCATATAGTGAAGGATAAAATATTTCTAAGTTCAAAGAAAGAGAAGAGTCTGTAAGACTAAGGAATTCGTCTAATGGTAGATAGATATGAGGAATCAATTCTCTGAAAGCTTTAATGCTACTACCTGTTAAGTTCTTTAATTGAATCTTCATATTTTGCAAATTTGCTTCATTTTTATAGATTATAGAAGCTAACTGTGGGTAAGTAAAATTGGCAATAGATAGTTGAACATTTTCATACACTTCCACAGTTGTCTTTGGTGAAACTATTGGAGTGCCGTCATTCAACAGGCAAATTTGAACTCTATGATATTCACCTTTAAGAGAAGAGCTAGTGACAAAAGATGTTGAGTTTGTTGTAGCATTCTTGTTCTTTGCTTCATCATCTTCCTCGGAAGAAGATAGTTTCCAATAAGTATCATACATTGAAATTTCCAAAGGTTTTCCTGAGTATGGATAAATGATTTCATATGTAAATTTTAAAGAACCTATAGTGTTCAATCTGATGTCAAACAATGGGAGTTCTAAAAATCCTATATCTTTAACTCCCAGTCCAGCATATTGAGATTTAAGAATGGAAGATGTAAGGGTTGCCTTTGCTAATAATCTAGTACCAAAAGTTGGGAACAAATGGAAATCCACTTCAAAGTTTTCGTCGTCTATAGAATCGAGTTGAAAAGTGACTTTATTTTCAGTATCTAAAATTGGTAACATTAAATTTTTCGGTATCTGATCGTTATTATTGATCGTAATTCTACCAGGAATAGATGTCATAAAGATGTTCGGGTTAAGGTTAATAGAAAATCTATTAGTTAAGAATGATAATTTCAAAAAGATTTTTTTCTCAAGGAAATTATGGCCATACTTCCTCAATGGAATGATTGGTGGAGGTAAAGATAGTTCTGGGATCATATCAAGATTATTAAAATCAATCAATGTGTTAGCATCTGTTATTGAAATATTATCTAAAACTGATTGAGGTTTAATATTGTTCAATTTTGAAGTTTTACGAACAACAGGAGATTTATCTGCACTCATTGAATTTAGCAAGATATTAAACACATTTGTATTCCCTTCCCATATTGCATAATACAACGGATCAAACCCATCCTCATCTTCCAATCTAAAGTCAGCACCATATTGAATTAATGTTTGTGCCATTGTAGAATCATTAGACAAAACAGCATAAAAAATAGAGGACCATTTATTCAATCTATCTATTTGATTGATATCAGCACCATATTCGAGTAGTAAAGGAACTAGATTAGCATTTCCTGAAGATGCTACAATGTGTAAAGGTAATAACCCTTCGGCATTTGACTGTGACTTTTTGACAAGTAGTTTCTCCTCCTTTGCGCGTTCAGCGGATCCGAACTTATGTAATAACAAATGTACAATAACAGAGTTACCAAACTTGCAAGCAATATTCAAAGGTAGATAGAGAGGTTTGGATTCGTCTTGCATTGGGAAAGCGTTTGCATTAAACTCTAATAAAATCCTAACAGTTTCATCATGATTATTTATAATTGCAAGAAGTAAAGGTGTAATTGCATCATTATCTTGCATATCTATAAGTTTATTTAGAGTGGATTCATTATTTGACCTTAAGTGATTAAGTAATAGTAACATTAAATCATTTCTACCATTTTCTGATAAGTAATGTAAACATGTTCTACCGTTGAAATCTTTTATAAGTGGATCAATGTTTGAATTAATACAAATTTTAAAGATTTCTTCTCTTTCATGTAAGCAAGTGGAAGTTTCGATAAGACATGTTCTACCATTAATATCATCAATAAAATTCAAATCTATGAATTCATTGAAAAATTCAAAAAATTTCAGTATTGATTCATTTGGAATTTGTAAATTGCTAATTAGAAGCATAAAAATTTTAGAAAATGTGAATTTCTTTGTTGATATATTTAATTTTTGCATTATTTGATTATACCATTCATTTAATTTTTTTAATTGTTCATTAGGTGGTAAATTTGCATTTTGAAGAGTTATTTCATAAAAATCTGTATAAAGTTGATCAGATATAGTTGCATCACCTGAAGTAGGTGAAGAATTTGAACTTTCCTCATAAATCATAAAATTTTTATCACCATTATATAAAGCTTCTAATTGAATTAAATTATTTGCAACTAAATCACTTAATTCAACAATTTGATTTTTATGGAAAATTGGTTGAACATTAACAGTTGTAGTAAGGTAAAGTTCTTTTGTTTTAGATTTTGACCTTTTATCCCATTTTTTTAAAACTTTGATAAATCCTGTTTCATTTAATTCAACAAATTGATTTAATCTATCTAAATCTTTAGAGAATTTTTTAAAACCGTCATATAATGATATAAATGTAATTGAATCTTTTGAAAGTTTAAAATCTTTTAATGAATTATTTTTCTTTTCGATAAGTAATTCTAACTTTAATCGCAATTCAGCCTCCTTTTCAATATAAAAACTATTAACTTTCTCTAATTCTCTTTCAACTTTAAAGAAAAAGGAACCCTTTTTATCTTGCAAAGTAAGTTCATCATCTTGATTAATTAAAGCATTAATAAGTTTTTTCAATTGTTTATAATTCATAAAGTAAGATGAATATTCTGGGAACTCCAGCTGTCTAGCAGCCAAATACTTACCAAACTTCATGACTTTATAAAATGTCCCCTTGTTTTGCTATATTGGCAAGTAATTTCAAAGAAAAAATTTGGAAAACAGATATACCCTTGAGTTTATATTAGAGTTTGAGCACCGTTTTGCGTTGGATGAAATGAATCACAATAGGGTGAAAGTGGTAAATTCTATTGTTTCCTTCCGTATTAACGCACGTGCGCGTGCTTGAGGCACTATGTATTTTCCGTACAACTCGCGAGGTTAAGTAAAGCTAATAGTAGTGTCGTGTAAATGTATTTAAATAGAGGTAATACTAATACATAAAAGAGAGGGTTAAAAAAATAGGGTCGTAGATCGTTAAAGTTATCTATAAAGATGAATATTGTTTCGTGGTAAAGCGGAATGTTATTTCTTTTGTGTTATTATGTTATGATATGATATGATATATTCTTTTTCTGTTTTAATTATCACATGTTGCTTCTTTCACCGTTTACAAACTTGCTAAACTCAAGTTCGACATCATCATCTGTACCAAAGTTCAGTAGTTCAAGTGAGTTTGAGCTAACAGCTTCACCTAAATTTGGATTTTTTTCCAAATCTGTAGTTTCCATTAAAAAGTTTGATTCATAATCTAAAGAATTCAGTGTATCAAAAGTATTTAATAATGGTAATTTCATGTCAGTTTCTTCAAGTTCGTAATTCATTTTCAGATCGAGTTTACCCTCTCTAAGATTTTCTTCAGTTGGTAAATCTAAAAGTTCAAAAGTTGGTTGTTCATTAATAAATTGCATCGTGGGTATTGTTGGAGGTATAGATGAAGAAGAAATTGTATCATTAGTTGTACTTAAGGAAAGTGATAATGAAAACATTGTACTTGGAGTTGTTGAAACACTGGATAACATATCCATATCGTCATCAACATCTATTAATGTAGGATCACTATTAAATTCATGTTGAGAATGTTGAGGTGATAAAGATGCAGAATTTTGTGTATGAGAGAGATCAACAAGGGAAACAATGAGGTTATTAATATCATCATCATTGTTTGTAAGGTCATTATTTGTTTCATCATGAGATCGTTTCTTGGAATGGGGTATATCATTATTTAAGTTAGTGTTTTCAGATGAATTTAAAAGTAAAACTGGGGATAAAGTTTTAGGTGTATTAGTAGTTGTAATTGAAGTAGAATTTATTGATGGTCTGATATTATTATCTAAATTTGATTGATTAGATGGAATAGGATCATCAATTTTAGATTGAGGGCTAGAAATAGATTTTTGTTTCCTCTTTATTTTCTTTTTAGTTTTCTTTTCCTTTTTATCAGAATCTTGTTGTGAATCAGAGAGAGTATTATTTGTATTTGATTCATCCCTTAAAGATTTTAAATTTGATACTAATCTAATTACTTCTAACTTTAAATAATAATTTTCCTCGTTAATTTTCAAAATACTTTGCTTGATTGGATTATGAATAATTTCTGAGTCTATTTCCACCATTCTAGTTGTTGATTTAGGTATTCCAAAAGTCGTATTTTTAGAATTACTAGAAGTGATTGAATTATGTTTTGATGAAGATTTTTGAGATGATGCTATTGTTGTTGATGTGGCTGCTTTAGTTGAAGTTACTGAAGAAGGTTCAGCAGGTGATAAAGAATCAGGTGTAAGAGGAGCCGGAGCAGGAGAATTTATGCGAAGATGAGAGATTGAAGTAGATATAGAGTCTGATCTTTCCGGGGTTTGACTAATTATATTAGTAGTATTTGGAGTTGTTGAAGAATTTAATGTATGATTGGCGGAAGATTTTCTTCCAGGTTTTGGTCTGGGAGGCAGTACCCATTTTTTGGATGTTGTAGGTGTTGATTTGATGTTATTTTGTGATGTTGAAGTTGATGATGAAGAAGAAGCTGGTATTTTCTCAGACAATTCCAGATTGTTGACGGGAGGGAAAGCTGAAGTTGGGATGGTGGGTATTAGAGCCATTAATTAGAATAAAAATAATAAATTAGGTAAAGCCATAAGCTTGGCCGTATAGGGGGAAGGAAATAGAAGATAGAAGGTAGAAGATAGAAGGTAAAAAGTGAAAGGTAAAAGGTAAAAGGTAAAAGAAATTGTCAAACACAGGGTGTGCAACACGGTCTGGATCCTACCTAAAAAGGCCCCAAAAAAAAGAGGGTGGGAATCGTCAGAAAAAACGGCGGAGCGTCATTAAAAAAGAAGATTTGCACCGGGACAGCGCAGTCTTTTTCGCTTGCCCGCCAGTGCGCGTAGAAAGCAGGAGAAGAATTCCGTGAAAACCTGGAGTACAATTCAACCAACCACTTTATCTCCTAACCACTGCAATGCCGCAGTTCCCAGGCTTTCTGCAACCAGTCTTTCTCCAGTATTGCTGTGTCAGTCTCTCCTGACTCACAGGTAACGTCCCGTGGAGAGTCTTGGTGTGTATGAACCACCCTCTGCTCTCTACACTCCACCCTCCCCACTCCGGGCACCGGGACGGGCCCGGTCATGAGCTCTGTCTGTCTGTTTATCGCTGCGCCCTTCTGTAACCTTGCAAACTGCAATTGCTGTTCCGTACATGATACACAATAGTTGCTACAACACCCGACACTCTCCACTCCCTCCACACAGTGACCCCGCAAGGCTACAGCTGTTATCTAATCCCTCTACCGAGCCCCTTTCCCCAGTCTGTGGATCAGATCGGTTTGAATGAATCACACGAGAAGGGAGAAAAAAAAATATCTGGCCAAAATTTACGCGGAATGGCCCGTTTTTTTGACTCAATGCGGAAGTGTTGCACAAATCAAAGCAAGATAAATGCTAAACAACTTCACGGCTGAACGTTGGAGTCGTTTCCACAGCATTCTTTCACGTCTAGTGCAAATTTAACCTTTACAGGGATGTCAGTCTTTCTTCGAAAAGTAATGTTTTTTCCACGCTCTACCAAATTTAGATTCTCTCAACCGTTTCCCTACCACATACTAAACAGGTGGCCACACATTCATTCAACTGTTCCGAACCCTCTCCCTTCTTCCCCTTCCTTTTCTTATTAACAGGCCGTATACGCACACTAACTGTAACACCACCAACAAGAACACTACCGCATTGACAAATTTCACCACTTAAAACTTCTTCCGGTATAGATCCTCTAATAATACTCTTACTGACAAGTTGTTTTATACCATTCCCATCACTTGCAAATGCATGTGCTGCCTTCCACCGGTATAATAGTCTGGCACCATCTTCGTCCATACTGTTGGTTATAGTAGCACTCGTATAAAAGAATAGTTAACAATCTTACTCTTTTCTAATCTAAAGAACTATCCACTACTCTATTTGAAAAATTTGAAAAAATCAGCATGCACGTGACCCGCTCTATTAATCTACCTAAATTCTACTATACCCGTTTTACAAATTCACCTTGTGTGTTACAAAATCACAGAATGCATCACAATCACTAACAATTTGATAATCAATGTAATTTCTCCAACATGAATTACTAACAGCTTCTCTATTCACTAAAACTACTACACCCCCATTTTCATGAACTTTTTTACTCATTTCTCGTACCATTTTTTTAACTCCAGTAACTTTCAAACTTGTACCAAATATTAATAGCATCGTTGGCTTTCTCTTTAAATCTTTACTAATATTTGCACCAAATTTCTCACTATATGGATGTTCTTCTCCATATAAAACAATATTCGGCCGAATTATTCCAATACTACTTTCTAAACTTCGCTTCCCTTTAGAAACTCTATCATGGTATTTCTCAATACATTTAGGACATTCAATCATATCGATATTCTTATTATTATTAATATTTTCAACACATCCAAATTCTTCTACGTCACTATCATAATCTTTAATACCTCTATTATTGGAAAAAGTTGACCCTTGACTGCACTCACTTGCAGTGCTACCCTGACTTAATATCAAAACATCAGAATCATAACCATCACCATCACCATCACCATCATCATCCTCATCCCCATTCCCGTCCGCATCAGGCATCAAATCATCTGTAGCATTGAATCTTTCAAGAACATGATCCAATATTTTACCATCATCATCATAGAATTCGGACCAGCCATATTTTTGATAACAAAGGTTACAGCATAACTCATGCAAGTCTCCGTGCAACTGAATAACATTGCTTTCTTTCCAAGACTCACTATTAAATTGAGTTTTCAATCCTAATTTCCTCTCTATTCCGTCTATATTCTGCGTATAACATTTGATAAGTTTATTTGCATCATTTAATTTCTTAATAAACTCATGTGTAGGTGTGGGTCCGCATTGTTTAACCTGTAAGTAAAGATCTTGTATGAACTTGTTGAACATTTTGATACTATCATAATTTCGGAAAATAGAAATATCAAACATATCTTTCCCCTTCAACATCCCTATACTTTTATTGTATAGCCCTTCAGTACTTCTAAAGTCAGGAATCCCAGCATTGCAACTTATACCAGCTCCAGTTATCACAATTATCTTTCGACTTTTCTTGATTTGTTTCAAAATTTCTTCTTGTATTGTTGATTCACATATAAATTCATCATACGTTAGATACTTCAAACCATCCTCATTTTCACCAAGTAATTTCTCCAACTTACTACGAAGCTCTTCGGTGGGTAGTAATTTACTCTTGTCTAAATTTAACAGCGGTGAACTTCTCTTGTCAGCCTCTTTTGTAGGTAAAGTTTTTTTAGCATAAACCTTCTTATGCGTTGCTTTCTTTATTGACAAATTCTGTAAATCTTGTTTCTTCAATTTTTTCTTCAACTGCTTTTTAGGCTTTTCGATTTTAATTGGTTCTGCTTCAATCTTAATTGAACAAGCCTCCAGAGGATTTAAAGGCTCCTCATCTTTAACTGTCATTGAGCGTGTTTGCATTCTAATACTCATGCTGACAGGATTTATATGGTTCCAACGACAATCACAAATCAACTTAGTAAGGATAATACTTATCTCTAAGAACATGAACATGCAAAAGAACGTTAAAACGGTCTACCAGTTCGTCGACCTTTCTGTTGAAAACAAATTGCCTATTCGGGAAGAAAATAAACAAAAAAAACTATTGCAAAACTGAGCGCAAAATTTGACGTAATAAACCTCCCCAATGTCAAGTCAATGCTGGTAGAAAATTTTCCTGCAATATCAAGTAAACGTGATTATTTTATAAATAACTATAAAAAAAACTTTCATCTATTTTTACTATTGTTGATTTTGCAAGATTTGCGTAAATAGGAGAATTAAACATCTATAATTGAAAAACACTAGCAATGTTGGCGACCGAGATAATTCATTGTATTAGTTGATGTTCTTGTCCAAGTCTAATTAAAAACAAAGAAGCTATTTAAACAGCAAATAAACCTAATTTAATATCAGCAGAACATAAAGTAACTTCTGTAAAAAGCTTGTTGTTAAACCTTAAAGAATAATTCTATTTTTTGTTCTTAATATTTTGATAGGATGTCATGTCTCATTGCAACAAAATGTAAGTAACAATAAACACCCAAAAAGCAAGATTAATACTCAACCATAATCCGGTAAACACAATTGATAACCATAAAAGCAATTCTATGTTTTTGTAACTTCATCAACCTCAATACATGCTACTGAAAAACTAAACTTGATGTCACAAGAAGCTTCATGTAATAAACAAACCAACATATATTTATTTCGAGAAAAAAATTGCTCATTACTTGAAAGATGTTACCCTTCGGGTAGAAGAAGTATAAGGTAGATCAGAAAACGAAGCTCCCTAAATAAGTTCAAAGACCCTGAAAACCTCAAATATCCCGGCTTTCTGTAGATCTAAGCCCTGAGCAATGTAAAGGCCGAGATCATTAGCCGGTGTATTTGAGGGTTTGAGGGTCCTGCACAAAATAACAGGGTGACTAACGATGTCTGTCTACCTGTTAAACGACATCAATTAAAAAAAATTGTCGAATTACTTGGCAGGAACGATCCTTTTAAACAAACACTTTGATATTATATCTAAAGATTTACTTGCAGTACGATATACTCGGAAATTGCTGCGGATATACAACATTGCTGGATATGATATTACGATGCGGCTAATTATTAGCCCAAAACAGTAATTATGCAGGAATAAGCCAATCAGCAGGTACACTTTCTCTCAGAAATGGCATTAATTTTCAGGTTTGCGTCGTTTAAATTGAATTTGAATAGGTTAAATAGCCGCTGTTGTTTTTCTCTCAATTGATAATAACAATAACATTGCTATTTTTAGATGATTGAAAAGCACAAACGGTCAGTGCGTAGCAATTTCATTTCCGCGGAAAGCCAGGAGTAATTATGTGCCTGGAAAATTTGCATAGTTGTTGCTTGTATTACTACTGTTACCTCTGATGAAGAAAAAGTTAATTGTTTAAAGTAAAAGTGTGTGTTTTAAAGCTTTAAACGTTGTTATACAAAATTATCTGTAGCTTAAGATTAATGGGCAATACCATTGACACGGTAATACTCAACTAATTTCCAATATGAATCCTTAGTTTTGTTTCTCCAATAAAATCCTGTTTTAACCATCACAAAGAAAGTACTAATGCAGAAAAGACAAATAAATGCAGAAGCAATAAAACAATTTTGCACTCCAGCATTTTGAACAAATGGTGTAATACCATAATCCATTGCAAAATTCATGCAGTTTCTAATAAGGACCACAATAGTGATAGCAGGAACTCCCATTTCAGGATATGTATCTAAAGTATATGTCACAGAAGAAATACAACCAACAACACATAAACCTGCTTGCAATCCAAGACCAACAATGATACCAAACCAGTGGATACCATGTGCTGCACCTACACCCCATAAAATCAAAGCTGCAGGTCCTAAAATCATATAAACCACTAAAACCCATAATCTGTCTTCAGCTTGTGAAATACCACCATTCTTCTTAGCAAAATAAATTTTAATCCAATCAGTAGACCATCCTGCATATGGATAAATAATAAGAACAAAAATAACAGGTGAAAGGTAAGCTAGACCGCACATTGCAGGTGAAAAATTATAAGGTTCTGCACCCAAAATCAAAGCTTCAGTTCCATTTAAAACAGAATACCAAAATAATGAGGAGCCATAAAGGAATCCAGACCATAAAACAACAGGGTATCTTAACATAAAGAAAGGTGCCATAATATATTCTTTCATGTGATTTTCCTTCTTTATACCAGCTGTCAAGGACATTTTTTGCCAGAATGTCTTTTCCTTTTGATAAACAACAGATTTATTATCAGTTAAAGCAGCTTGATTTCCCAAAGAAATTTTAGTGTCTTTAACAGAGGAAAAGGTTGGAATAAGCTCGTCCGTGTTATTGATATGACTATTAACAGCATTCAGATTCGAAGTGATTGCGCCAATAATATTTCCGTCTTCATCCTTCACAACTTTTAACTTTCTTTCATAATTAGTTTCTTCCATAAAAAAGAACATGAAAACTAGACAAGTAGCACAAAAAATGCAAGCAATAGTAATTGTCCATTTCCAACCTAAAGCATCATTAACAAAACCTGCAAGCATAGGTGCTGCATAATTGGAACTAAAAAGAGCTGCACCATAGATACCCATATATGTTGCTCTCTCATGCTCAAAGAACATATCAGTAACAGTAATTTCAGGTAGCGATTCAACTGTTGCATAGAAAAACCCGTTCATAATTTTAGATGCAATCCATTCACCATTAGAGGTGATATATGGTTGCCAGATATTGAATCCCACAACACCAATTAATCCAAGAAGATATATTGGGCGCTTTCCATACTGTTGCGCAAGAGGTAATAAAATCAAATTTCCAATACCAAGAAACAAAAATGAATAACCAGTACCAGCATTTAAGTCCTTTAGAGATAAGTTGGTGTGAGGGTCAGCAGCAATTTCAGGCATAATAGAATAAATGCAGCAACCAGGAACTGATCCACCATAACAATATAAAATAACACAAAACATCTGCAACATTTTACGTTTGAAGGACCAGTTTAATGGGTCATTAGGATCATCTGATGGAGTAGGGATTAACACAATTTGTTCTTTAGTAGTACCGCTTTTGTTTAAATTAACCAAATGCGATGTACCAGGTACTTCAGTAAAGTCGATCACATTTTTTATATCATCAGCATCTGAAACACTGGAAGAACTTTCCAATTGCTCAACATCAATAACGTATTGATCTTTTTCTTCAGTATGTTCACCCATCTTGATCGCGTTATCTTTTGGTTAAATGAAGTCAAAAAATTATATAATAGAGAAAACTGATCCACTTTTATAATAATGAGAGTAAGGTATCTATGTATTAGATTTTACAATAACGATAAGATAAGAAGACAAAATTTCCAATAGCAGCACTCAGATTAAAGGGATCAATAACCCGGACATTGTCGGCAAACAATGTAATACAACTATGTCGGTCATCTTATCTAACTTTCGTATAAACTTAATATTTGTTGATAATATTTTGCTGATTTTTTGTTGGAATCGCTAGTATCCTCATTGGGAAAGATTATTTTCCGGCAATGTCCATCGCAAATAATTTTGTTGACACATTAGTGGAGAAAAGGAGACCGCCGCTTCTGATAAGAGAAAATGGGCATTGTTTGTTCACTTTTGTACACTACTCTTGTCTTGAACACTACTAACTTTGGCGGACCCCGCTGCTGATGAGGGCATTATCCTCCGTTGCTATGATCAACGGTGATAAGGTTTGATTTTGTAAAGCATTCCGATTCAGTAGAAATTTACTTGAAGAGAATTTAAAGGTCGATGTAGGGTTGAATGGCTGAAAACTGTAGAAACATTATTCATAAAGTTTGTTACACCAGATAATATGCAGCCTTGACGGAAATGTCCGTCAAAACTGGAGCAAAGTTCGCAAATGTGTTTATCACCGGACAAATAAATTGATTGTGCAGGCGCTGATACGGAGTCTTATCGTTTCCCCTTTCGGAAAAAGATACCTCTCGGCAAATTGTTGATTCGAGACCCAATCAAAATTTCAACAAAACTCATGAAACTCTAAACGGTATCAGTTCTGTGCTTTGCCGACAAGATAAGAGTGCACTCTTCTTACTGGTTCCCTTTTTTATGTAAGGAAATCTATATAACTGTAATTCTCCGTCTAGATTCATCTATCTGTTACACTTGGTTGTTTCTTTCAAGAAACACAAAATCAAATGACAAATACCACAGAACTAAAAATTGACCCAAGCAATCCAGAGCAATTTGCAGAGTTTATCCCAAAGATTGCAGCTTACAGAAAAAGGCTTCAGGAAGGTGTTTTAGAACAATATAAAATTCCTGATGACGAATTGCCTGAAATGGATGGTCTTGATGTCACTTCAATTCCAGAGAAGTACTTGACAGCAAAGGAAGTTGAAATTACAAATCTCAAAGCTGTTACCCTGGCTCAAATGATTGCGCAAGGTGTTTACACATCTGTTGAAGTTTTCAATGCTTATGCTAAAAGAGCAACAATGGCGCATCAGTTAACAAACTGTGCAATGGAATTGTTTGTTGAAGAAGGGTTGACTCGTGCAAAAGAACTTGATGATTACTACAAGCAAACTGGTAATGTTATTGGTCCTCTGCATGGGGTTCCAGTTTCTTTAAAGGAGCATTACGATTACAAAGGAAAAATCACCACTGGGGGATATGTTGGTCTGATCGATAACGTTTCGGAGAAAACAAATGAGTGTGTCCAAATTTTATATGATGCAGGTGCTGTCTTTTACATTAGGACATCAGAACCTCAAATGCTCATGCATCTCTGTTCTAATAACAATATAACAGGAAAAACCAAAAACCCACGTAACACCAATTTGTCTCCTGGTGGATCCTCTTCTGGAGAAGGTGCAATTGCAGCAATGAAAGGTTCAGCGCTTGGTGTTGGATCCGACATTGGTGGATCAATCAGAGCACCTGCCGGATTTTGTGGTGTGTGGGGTCTGAGACCAACACAAAAGAGAGTCGCAATGGCTAATATGATTCCATCTGGTGAAGTCACACAGGAAGTAGTTGTTCCGGTATTAGGACCACTGGCAAGATCTGCTGAAGATTTAGATCTATTTATGAAAGTTCAATGTAATGCAGAGCCTTGGAAAAATGATGCTACTCTTATACCACTTCCTTGGAGAGAAGTTCCAACACCAGAACCTAAACAATTGAAGATTGCAATTTGTTATGATGATGGTGTAGTCAAGCCTTCTCCTCCTATTTTAAGAGGTTTGGAATTTGCGGCAAAACAGTTGATTAATGCTGGCGTTAAAGTTGTAAAATGGGACTCTTTTAAAGTAGCAGAATGTGTTGAGGCAACATACAACGGGTATAATGCAGATGGAAATGCGGGTCAGTTACACTATCTTGAGCTTTCAGGTGAGCCTATTCTTGAGTTAAGTAAATGGCAATTAAATGTAGGTTGTGGCTTTGACGCTCAAACGGTGCCTCAGTATCAAAGAGATGCAGGTTTGAGAGATGCCACCAGGGTCAAATATTTACAAAAAATGAAAGAACTTGATGTGGATTTTATTCTCTCCCCAGTTTACTCTAATGTTGCACCTATTCCAGAAACTTGTCACTACTGGGGATACACATCTCTATGGAATCTCCTTGATTTCCCAAATGTTGTTTTTCCAACAAGCTTAGAATGTGATCCTGCTTTGGACAGTCCTGATAAAGCCTACACTCCAAGAAATGATTATGAAGCTTATGAATATGCCTTATTTGACAACCC
This sequence comes from Pichia norvegensis, assembly GCA_030570285.1. NCBI lineage: Eukaryota > Fungi > Ascomycota > Pichiomycetes > Pichiales > Pichiaceae > Pichia > Pichia norvegensis. Next base: position 74,198 of record JAJLVM010000002.1, read on the forward strand.
AGAAACCTTTAAGGGAGCTCCTATAAACCTACAACTTACAGGTAAGCGGTGGTTTGATGAGGAACTAGTTAAAGCTTCTCAAGTTACTGCCTCTATTATTGCTGCTGCCTAACTTATTGAGACATTGTCTTCTATGATATTTTATAACTTTAATTGATATTTTCTGTAATTCGGCAGTGCTAAATAATATTTCCTAATCAGGAAGCAGATCCCGACCAACAATGCGGAGTTCTTTTTGTAATGTCGCTAAAGGCTGAGATAAGGCGGGAATAATGAATGCTAACTCGATACTTTTGATTATTAAAGGAGTAAATTGAGAAAATGATTCTTTCCTTGATCTGAATTGACAATATAGGGAAATCAAACGACTAAATTTAAATTAATGACTAACATTTGTCACTTTGGAAAGTTTAAGGCAGACGGTTTTGGAGTAGACCTGAGAAGGAAAAACAAAACTGTAAATGAAAAAGTACCAAAATCTAGAACTAGAGATAAGAAAGGCTGCTTTTGTTGTCGAAAGCGCAAGATAAAATGCACGCTTCAGAAACCAACTTGCTTTAATTGTGAAAAAGCTGGTTATTTGTGTGTATGGCCTGAAAAAGAAAAATCATTGTCTCGCAACTCCGAGTTTATACTTAGAAAAGTAGACAATCAAAGAAACTTAACATTAGCAAAAAGTAATGATCACGCAGAATCTGAAACCATACACGATGCACTTTTCAGAAAAGTACTGATTGAAATCAACAAAGAAGCAATAAGTGGAAAGAATTTCAACATGCCATTGTTTTGTTTTGTCTCTGAAGAAAATTCGTCGTTATTTGATGCATTCATTAGTGGTTTTATGACCATTATATCTCCTCAATTTGCGCATTTTAAGCTTCAGCCAGGCTCTGCGTTTATTCCCTCTGGAACAAATAATAAGATTGTGCAAAATCTTTTTGGTGCATGTGGTGCTTCATTTCTTTATGTCGCCACAAAAAACAATGATATGAAACTGTTGGCTCAATTTAAGTTCAACAAGTCAGTGTCAGAACTTTTTGATTATACTCTTGAGCGTGGTGTTGCAGGAAATGAAAGCTGGATAATCATTTTTTTTCTTTTGTCATACTTAAAACTTCGGTTTGTATATGATGGTGCCAAATTGCAAACTTTATCTATGTTAACAATAATAGAAGCTATTAAACTTTGGGTCATTAGAAAACAAAAGCAAGATACATTCAAAATGCTAATAGAAAAAAAAGTGGAAGAAATTGACGACGTTCCTATAATTGATGATAACCCAAATATCAAGTTGCTAAAATGTGATACCGAAAAAGAAAGTGAGCACATTTTTAAGGACATCACAAATAACCTCAAAATTTTAGTTTCGGAGACTGGAGAAATGGACTATAGTAGCAGTGAAGACTCCAAAAATAAGTATAGCAGGATTACAAATACCAACATAAACTTTCTATTTTGTGGAAACGCTTGTGAAACAGGAAATTACAATTTATTACCGTTTGAGAGAACAATGCTTGAATCATTTGTGTATAACTACAGCAACTCGCTTCTTATATGTGACAGATCTTTATTGAAAGAAATAACTCCTCCGGATGTTATTTTTGATATGTTAAGGCCGTACCTTTTGGGTCCAATATATAAATGTGCAGTACCGTGGATGAACCATCCAGTGGTAGGTGCAGCTCTTCCGCTTCTTGAATTACAAGCAAAGAGTTGTTGGATTGGTCTATCAAAAAACATAAACAATGAAAACAAGAACGACTTGATTGCAATAATCAACACGGTGAAATACTATATGCGGCCTATCCTACCTTTAAACGTCAAGATGAACGAGCCAAAAAAAGTCCAAGAAAAATTACTTGAAAGCTGTTACGTTGCCGAAATTTTATCTAAAGCCATTTTTGTTTACTGTTCAAAGCTGCTAAATCCAAACTTAGATATTAATGATTTATCAATACAAAATGCAGTAGAACAGGCATATCAAGCATTTCAAAATATTTCTGTTCATAGTCAGGTTCATATGTCATTGACGTTTTCAATTGTGGTAATTGGATGTAGCTCAGTAAAACAAAAACATCAAGCTTACTTTAGCAACAAACTAAAACATCTGAAAATTGTTTTCAAAGTCTATGCGTTAACTTCAATTGAGAAACTACTAGTCAAAGCTTGGGAAGAGGACTCAAAAGGAAAATCTAAAGGCTGGAATGTTCTTTATGATTATAATTATTTAAAGGATCTTGTTATATAAAATTCGAAGATTTTTTTGTTGATTATCGAAAGTAAATAGTGACATATTCTGTATTTTTTGAGTGATTATATGCTAAACAATATTGAACATGGCGCTAAATTTTAATCTCTTGCCGCATTGGGATACGCACTTCTTATCGCGCTGATAATCTGGTTGTTAGCCAACATTGAGGTGGACGCATCTGTCAACACACCTTAAAAGCAGTAGTAAGCAAAAGAACTGCGTCATAATATACAAATGCATGCTAATGCGGGGTCCGGGCTTTGGAAGATTTAGGTTATTTGATACACGTACAGAAACCTCTAAAATACATAAAAAAAAGGCTGCGGCTTCGGCTCCAAAAGATCAATCCCGGAAACGAAATAGAAGTGGATGTTTTACATGCAGAAAAAGAAAAATTAAATGTTCCGGTATGAGACCCTATTGCGAAAATTGTGTAAAGTCGTCATATTTATGTTTATGGCCGACTGGAGAAGAATCGCTGTCGCATCAAAATAACTTCGTGATTCAACGATGTCGTTATAATGATGATAACGGAAAAATTGCTCTATACAACGAGGACCATGAAATATTTGAATCTAAAGAGGATGAACTTTTTAGAAAGGTCTTAGTTGAGATCAATTTATCTGCTCTTGATACTGTGTCACCTAAGGAGCGAAATACCTTACTTGATGCAGCATTCATAAAGGGGTTCATGACTGATATTTCACCTCAACTTGCTCATATAAATCTTCAACCGGGTGCTGCATTTATTCCTTTGGGAAAAGGCAATGAAATTCTTCAAGAACTATTTCATTCCTGTGGTGCGTCGTTTCTTTATAGAAAAACGCAAAATGATAAAATGAGATCTCTCTCACAAGCCAAATTTGACAAATCTTTAGAAGCTTTGCTTAAAAGAGTCACATGTGGTATATTTTACGAAAATGAAATTGGGATGTTGGCACATTGCTTATTGACATATTTGAAGTTAAAGTTTGTTTATGAGGGCCAAAGAATACACACACTTAGTATGCTTGCTGCAATAGAAGCGATCAAGTTTTGGGTTATCCAAAAACAAGGCGGGGAAATAAACGTTAAAATTGGTTCTACTTTGACAGAGACATTGGAAATCAAGCAAGCTAATCCAACTGAAGTGATGCTGGTAGATTTGATAAATCAGTTACTATTCTATACTTCTAATAAACTTTTATGTTTGGATGGTGATGAAGGAGTGACGATAACGCCTACAGAAAGAACAGTTTTGGAATCCTTTGTGTACAATTATGCAAATTCAATCTTCAGATGTGATAGAGATTTGAAAGTTCATATGACATCTCCATTCATCATTTTTGATAGCTTAAGGCCATATCTGACAATTCCCATATATAACTGTGCTGTGCCATGGATGAACCACCCTATAGTTGGTGCAGCATTTCCTCTGATTGAGCTTCAAGCAAAGTTGTGCTGGTTTGGGTTATCAGATGGTCGTATTTGCGAAGAAGATAAGGCCGAAATACTAGAAATAAGGAATGCAGTTGATTCGTTTGTTAGACCGTCATTACCTAGGGGGGTGTTAGAACAGGAACCACAGAATATACAGAATAAGTTACTCGAAAGTACGTATGGTGCTGTGATCTTAGCCAAGGCACTTTACGTTTATGCTACTAGACTACTATATCCAGATCTTCCTATGGAAGTCGAACTTGTGCAAAGTTCAGTTAACGATGCCTATGAAGCATTTTATCAAATTTCTCCACAAAGTCAAATTCATGTTGTACTCTTGTTTTCCATGGCGGTAATAGGATGTTCTTCAGTGCAGAATTCTCATAAAAAGTACATGTTACATAAAATTGGCACCTTAGAAGAAGTATTTAAAGTCTACTCTTTGACCACTTTAGAGCCATTATTTGAAGCAGCTTGGCAAACAAATGAGTACGGGTTAAATAGAGGGTGGAATGTATTATTTGATCCAGAATGTTTAAAATCAGTTGTTTTTTGAATTTTTGTATCATCTATAAGTAACAGGGTGCTTTAATTTATAAAGTCACTGTCTTGGGGCTGTGTTTATACTAAAACAAAAACTTGTTAGTTTAATGTTTAATGTCCGGGAACGGGGAGTTCGGCGATTATTAATGCAAATTTCAAATCTTTATACCCATAAAAGCATAAATTTTCCTTTAGATTTATCATCAAACCTTATATAAATCATCGTAGACGAGAAAGAAAGCTTATGTTCTTCACTAGAAGTGTTATATATAACAAAAATGTACCACATTGAAAGTGTTTCTGGAAACATTTAAAAAATAAAAGCAAAGCTGTATCTTCAATTAATTTTATCTAATTTTTAGTCAAAGTTAGCTTACGCGCAACAACAATTCAGGTATTTGACATTATTTAATTTTTGTAAATGGTTGTATAGTGTAGTGGTTATCACTCTCGGTTTTGATCCGAGCAACCCCAGTTCGAATCCGGGTACGACCTAATTTTAGTTTTTTAGCACATTTTTTTTGTAAGTGCTGTTGGTATGCTATGTTTAATATAAAAGCCTAGTCGAGTTTCTGCATTCGATAGTTTCCAAGTAATTACAAAATTTTGTAAACAGTATATTACATAATCTCTTTATTGTCTATCAAAAATTTAGCCAAGTCATCAAAATAGCCATAGTGCTCAACATTATTATCAAAGTATATTGTTAGTTTGATCATCGAAACTGCTACTTCTGTCGGTATGAACCTTCCGAGCTTTTGAAGAGAAAATAAAAGCAAATGACATATTTTGATAAATGTTTCAAGCTCCCAGTTGGTTGAGGTACTTGTTGGATTAACAACAACTTTTTTTGTTTCATCTTCCATTTCGCTTCTTTGTTTGAGGATCTCCATCTGTTTCAGAATCAAAGATTGGATTAAAGAATTCTTTTTAGTGTCCTTGTAAAATTCAACAAATCGAGTCGTAAAGAATGTTGAGCCAAACTTAATCAATTCTTGACAAATTTCAGTACATAAGCCGATAATTCTGAGATCTTCCTTTTCGTTGATGAGAAAAACCATTAACTCCCAAACTGACACAATTATAGGTAAAAACTTATTATTTTGTGTTGCCAACAAAGGAATGATTCGCTTTATCGTCTTAAGCAAAGCAATCGTAAGTAGGTTGTGATTCGTTTGAGCGAGTCTCTCCGCATAGGCAAGTATGTTGCTCAACATACTGTACAGTTTAGGTTTTAATGGTGATATCCAAGCATCTTCATCACCATCATCACCATCATCATCACTATTATTACGGCTTTCACTATAATATGATGATCTAGATTTGAGATCACTCTCGTTATCACTATCGTTATCACTATCGTCGCTATCAATTTCAAGTATTTTACCGTGTTTAATTTCCTCTATTTCTTCGTCACTGTCTTCAGCTAAATCTTCAAAAGACACTGATTTCTTTTTAACAAAATCTGCGACTTCTTCAGGCGACTTCAATCCCCAGATATCAAAAGTTAACACGTTGTCTTCTTCGAGCTGTGAGGCTAAGGCTTCAAAATCGTAATCGGATAATTCCTGGTAAATCTTTGCAATAATTTCATTAAAGACAAGGAAAAATCCTTCACATAAAGTTGGATAATGCGAATAAATATCCAACAACGTGAATAATGTCCTGACAATGTCATCAAGCTCAGCAACAAGATCCATTGATCCTAGTTTTACCAAAATTGACAACAGTATAGGTGTCTTTGGTGTAAGCAATTCCCCTGTAAGTTTAGATGACAGTGCATCTAAAAGATAATCAGAGTTTTCAAATATGAGCTTTTCTATTGAACCGCAGTAAAATAATTTAGAAATATCCAGTGCAACAACTTGTGCCTCGGTTCTTATGTTTTCATTGCCAGATGCCAAGCATTCTACAATAGGGTATATTACATCAATCAATTCCTCTTCAAAATCATCCTTCAAAACTTTCATAGCATTATGTATTGATCGTAGACACATGACACTTGTAACACCTGTTGCTTGGAGCTCATCATTAATTGATGATGTCTGTTTCAACACTTCTATCGACATTTCCAGCATATCGTAAACTTTATTAGTAATTGCAATTTGGTTTTCTGACCCGCTTGTGGCATTTAATTGTATGTCTTCACGACTTTCATCGAAGTCCAAAAAATCATCCATCACAAACCTTGTTTCTTTAGTGACGTTAGAAAGAATAATTGAATACATCCACAATTGAATACTATTTTTCATATTTATGGAAACATTTTCCGTCAAGGCATATTCAATTATTGGTATTTCTTGAAAGTTATTGGATAATGTCTTAAGTAAATTCAATAAAAGTTTTTCACACTTTTTAGTTAAAATTCCATTGAATATTTCAACATCAACAACATCACTTATTATCTTTGAGTCATACTGCGCAGAAACAAGTTTGAGTTGAGTTTCCATTGCAGGTTGAAACTCAGGCTGAAATACGCTCTTAGACTTCGGCATATGTTTCGAAGTGCACAAGTGTGCTATATTCTCTTGTAACTGAAAAACTAATTTCTCAACAATAGCTGTATCTGTACCACCACTACTATTTAAGAAACTTATTAGGAAGTTTATATGTTGTAACATCAGTTCAATCTTCAAAGGATCAGGTGAAAGAAAATTGTATTGCATCATTTCAAGTTCTTTCAAAAGCAGTTCTTCAACTATTTTTCTTAAGACTTGTAAGTCAGTGATGTTAACAAGTGAATCTATGGCTTCCTTCATAAGCGAAAAATCCACAGAGCTCACCTCAGACAAGGACTTCAACGTTATGGGTAACACCTTTTGACAAGAGAACATGCAGTTCCGAATAAGTTTTACATCAAATTGATAAATTGCATCTTTAACGGAATATTTGCTATATCTATCTAAGTCAATCTTTAGTATAATTTTTAAAGCTTTTTCAAATTGTATAATAGTTTGATCCAACCACGATTGTGTTCGATGTCTTTTACCTGTTGCTAAATCTTCTGATATTTTAATGATCAGACTAGATTGATGCGGTTCCACTTCACGGAATTCTGAACCTTCTTCAACGTTTTGTTTGAGCCTATCAAAATTAAGTTCTTGCTTTTCAACTTCAATTCCTAAATTGAAATCTGAGAACACTATTGTAACAATATTAGTCAAAACCCTGAAACTTTCTTCAACAACAACAGATCGTGAATTAGATTTAATAATTTTAGCAATTGAAGATACTGTTCCGGGGAAGAATAAAGATAAAATTTCTCCATCATTTAAAAGATAAAATAATGTATTCAATGTGTTTAAAGACTGCCTTTTTATGTCAGCCGTTGCCGATTCAACAGCTATATTTAGCAAAACACTAACCAAAAACCCGAGTGTAGGAATGAATTTGATGTTGTCTAAAATAGTTTCAATAAAGACAGGACTTTGTTGAATGGCACCATGGATCAAAGCATCAATGCAAAGTATACAATTAAGATAAGTTTCGTCTGAGTGTGCTTTGATTAAAAATTGACCAGGCTTCCCCCCTACTAAGTAAGTAAGTAATGTTATATATTGTGTGAATAAATCAATTGATAAACTACCTGGCTGACAAAATGAGTATTTCAACAAGATATGAACAATGCCTAATACGTGTTCCAGTTCAGAGTCAGTAATTGTATCATTCTTCAAAATTGTAGTGATAGGTACCATTATGTATTCGGAAAGATTGAGAGGCAAAAATAGAGAGCCACCATTTTGCTGGACCAGATTGGTAACTTCTGATTCCAATGTTAGATGCAAGTCTTTCAAGCCATTCAAAAGTTCCAAAGAACCGGATTTATTTTCGCCTGACAGGACTATCTGTGCAAGTTGAATGCATTTAGGCCTAATATCTCTAAAAAGAGAGACAGCATTTTCAAAACTCATACCATACACTATGTGAAAGCTATAGACTTCTCTGACCTTCTGCTATGTACCGATACCACAGTTCAAACGGATCATTTACCAGTTCTGTACAGCTAAACTCCCGAGCCCCCCATAAAATAAATCATTACCCGGATGAGAAATTTTAGTGTCGTTTTTTTTTCACTGTTTTTTTCGATGTCAAACTATAAAAGAAAAACGTTTCGCTCTGGCAACTTTCGTCGACAAATCTGACCCGAACTCTTTCTACAACAACACTACAGTTGAAAAGTATGTTTTATTTGCATAGACAAAGATTATATTCTTGAAATAGTTCACAAGCCCCAAATGATGCCCCACATAATGAACTTAATTTTTTTTTCCAGTAAACACATATTTGCATTAGAAATTATGCCTGTCCAGTTTAACATGAATCTACCTTTCTGATTTGTTTCCGGTGAAACATCAGGTTTCAGATACTTTTAAACCGGCCACATAATACCCTAACGCATATTTTCTATCTGCTCATGACTCCTCGTTGATACTCATGCGGCTTTGTTTGCTATTCCTTATGATTCCCAATATGTTTCTTTGCACAAGTTTGTTCTAAAGTTTTTTACCAATATATTACGGGATACTAACAACTTTTACATTTACAGCTTCGATACATACATACATACATACATAAAAAATGACTAGATCCTCTGTTTTAGCTGACGCATTAAACGCAATCAATAACGCTGAAAAGGCAGGTAAGAGACAAGTCTTGATCAGACCATCCTCTAAGGTGATCATCAAGTTTTTATCTGTTATGCAAAAGCATGGTATGTTTATTTCTTTATTTTCGCAATGAAGAGTACATGAGACGAATAGTTCAAAATTGCATTCTTTTTTTGTATACACCGGAATGATAACTGGATGGTTTGTCGTCGAATCTTAACCGTTTTCATGGTTTTGATTAGTTCTCTTGATCGCTGGCTGTCTTTTAATTTTCCGGAAGAACAACATCAAAACAGCAGACATTCAGTTTGAAGCACAAATTCAACGTGTTTTGACTACGTCTGTTGCTTGTTACATTTATTTTGCCTACTGTCCCAACTATGCTAATTTTGAACTTTTTGATTTCATGTGTTATTCATTATTCATTGAAAGTTTCCATTTACTAACATTTATGTCCTTTTAAAATAGGTTATATTGGTGAATTCGAATTCATTGATGATCACAGATCTGGTAAGATTGTTGTGCAATTGAACGGTAGATTAAACAAGTGTGGTGTTATTCAACCAAGATATAACGTCAAATTTGGTGAAATCGACAACTGGACTGCTAACTTATTACCAGCAAGACAATTCGGTTACGTTATCTTGACTACTTCCGCAGGTATTATGGACCACGAAGAAGCAAAGAGAAAGCATGTTTCTGGTAAGATTTTAGGATTTGTTTACTAAACGTATTCCTTTAATCCCTTTCTCTTGATTATATAGTTTTATATAATTCAATTAGTTTTAAGCTTTGTAAATTCTCATAATTGTTATTTTTACATAAGAGGAATTTTTCTTGAGGATACATGCACGAAATTCAGCAAAATAAGCAAAGCAAACAAAGTTATGACAAATTATAAAAATCCACCAAGTAATGATTGGAAGATAGCACCAAAAATTAATGTCAAAATTGGATTTATTTTTGATGTTACTATTACAAGAAAAGGTGTTAGTAAAATGAGTTCATAATTTTATTATTGGAAAAACTTAAAAAGTAAAATAGTCTAAATGAAAGAATAATGATGAAAATAAAAGTTGATTTAATATTTTTTTTTGAATACTTTATGGTTCATTTTCACTTTCAGTAATTTTGCTTTCGTCATTCTCGATTTTCTTATTTTGTTTAATTCGTTTCTAATTTTGCTTTTCCTACTTTCCAAATTTTTTAGCCTTTTGGGAAATTCATTCTCAATGTCATTCTCAATATCATTTTCATTATCTTTTGTTTCATCTAAACTTTTATCACTTTCAAGTTCATCTTTATTTATTCTCTCATTTTTACCATTTTCTTTTTCATGTAATGGTGTTTCTCCTATTGGTATAAGATCTGGATTAGGAAATGGTGAAGGATCAGGTTTAATAGGTTGAACATCAATTAACTGATCAGTTTTATACTCACATGATATCAAATCTTCCGGATCACCTGTAGGTTCAGGAACTGATTTTACAACAAGTTGATCTGTAATTAATTGCCCATTAGAGGAAAATACTTTGAAATGGCTAATCATTTCTTCTTGATTTAAAACTGCGAATTTACCTTTGCTTTTGGCACTAAATGATTTTGCTATACTTGCACCCACTGATCTTGGAACACCTTTTGAAATATCCAAATTTGCATACTCCAAATCACAAAGTTTTGGTGAATTATTTTTTATCTTGTTTTTAGGATTTAAGGAATTCTGATTTTGAATTTTAAGTTTTTTAGATAGTTGAACGTCTTGAACATTTGAAATTTGTTCTTTGAAAGCAAAAAAATCAGGCAATAAAATTACATTACCTGATTCATCATAATCAACCAATCCGTAATTATTTGTTTCTTGAGCAAATTCATAAACTAATCCTCCAGAAAAAACGTCTGTCATTTGACTTGAATAGATTGCTTCAACTTCTTTGAAAAGTCTAGGCAAAACTTCGTTACAACCATATTCAGAGAAAAAAATTGGTTTCGAATATGATGCATAGTCTTTTACTAAAGTATTATAACCAGAAGATGTAAAAGTTTGTTCACCACACCATTGATATGTGTTAACACCATAAAAATCAACCGTTTCTAAGATATCACTTTCATAGCACTCCAAATATTCAGCTAATGAGATTCTAAATGATAAATCATCAGCTGCTGAATAGCCAACAGGTATTTTCCTTATACGATTTTCCTTCATGAAAAGTTTCATATCTCTTATTGTTGCCTTCATATAAACAGGTGAATTCAAAGCAGATATTTGATCATTAACAATTTCATTACCGGCAAAAAATGCAAGTGTATTGTTATAACCTGAAAATTCATTGATAACATTGAATACATGCGTAACATATCGTTCAGTATACGTTGTCCAAGGTTCATATCTATTTAAATGTTGTCCTTCTAAAGGTGAATTTACATCTAAAACTAAATAGATTCCAGCTTCAGCAAGTAATGACATACATTTATCATGATTTAAGGAGGGATTTACAGAGTAAACCCTGATTGTATTGATGCCAAGTTCCTGGAAAAGGTAAACATCTCGTGCACATTTGGCAACATCAGATAACGGATCTGAATTCCCATTGACACCGCTTGATCCACCAGGCTGATAATCTACACCTTTAATAAAGAACTAAATTTAGAGGGAAAAAAAATGGAATAGTTAGTATTGTGTTTGTTTGATATGGATTGAGGAATGATACTTACTGGTTTATTGGTTATACTATCATAGAAATGATTACCTTTAATTTCTATTGGATGGATAATAGCATTTACTGAAGCTACAATCAGTAGAAATATTATGGATACTTTAATCATATTATTTTACTTAATGCAAGACTGTGGAAAAGTTAAGATAAGGATATGAAAAAGAGGAGTGTGGTAGCTGCATAGCAAAATAAAACAAGACATGGGAACTAGAACGGGGAATTTTTTTTTGGTGATCTATGTAAGGAGCGCCCCCCTCACCAATGCTTAGCTATTTCATAAGTTTAATTGCAAACATAAAAAGATTTATAAAGAATAGGTAAAATAGTAGTAGTAATAGAAATCGAAATCATGAATAAATAAGTGATGTGATTTTTTCTCTTTTTTTTTCATCATAACAAGTAATAATATATTTATGCTAAAATGACATCATTGAGATGAAGACTGATATTGATCGAATTGATTTATTGACCGAAAACTTCTTCTAAGAAGGCAGCTTCTTCAGCATTATGCAATTTCTTGTTACCGACTGCAACTGAAGCGGAAGGATCTCTACCAGCGTATCTTAATGGAGCGTTAAAGTTTGCTTCCTTTTGAGTCAAAGTAATTCTTGGTAAAACGAAAGAGTAAGAACCATAGTTCATTGGTTCTTCTTGACACCAGACAAAGTCTTCAACATTTGGATAAGATTCTAAAGTTTCCTTTAATTCAGCGTAAGGGAATGGATGGATTTGTTCAATTTTAACAAAAGCTGTATCCTTAACACCTAAATCTGCTCTTCTCTTATGTAATGCGGTATAAACTTGACCAGAACATAAAACTAATCTCTTAATTTCATCCTTTGAACCAATTGATTTACCAATTTCGACATCATCTAAAACAGGTTTAAATGAAGTACCTTCTAAGAATTCTGATTTTGAGGATCTAGCTAATGGATGTCTTAATAAAGATTTGGAGAAAACTAAAATTAATGGTTTTCTATATTGTCTATGCATTTGTCTTCTCAATAAATGGAATAATGAAGCTGGAGTTGTTGGATAACAGACTTGCATATTACAATCTTGTAATTGTCTTTGCAATTTTTCAGGAGCTGGATAACGTCTAGAATCTTCATTACACAGTTGTAAGTATCTTTCAATTCTAGCAGAGGAATGTTCTGGACCTTGACCATCATAACCATGAGGTAATGATAAAACGATACCAGATCTTTGTTTCCATTTAAATTCAGCTGATGAAATGAATTGATCAATAACAACTTGTGCTGTGTTAGCAAAGTCACCAAATTGTGCTTCCCATTGAACAAAATTATCTGGTGATGTTAAGGAATAACCATATTCATATGACATAACACCATATTCAGATAATGTTGAATTTGAGATAACAAAATCTGCTTGATTTTCATCTAAATGTTTTAATGGAACGAATTCAGAATTATCCTTTTGATCATGTAAAACTGCATGTCTATGAGAGAAAGTACCTCTTTCAACATCTTGACCAATAACTCTACAATGGTAACCTTCTAATAATAAAGAACCAAAAGCTAAACCTTCACCAGTTGCCCAATCGATACCTTCACCAGATTCAACAGATTTTAATCTATTGTTTAAAATTCTTTTCAAGTTTCTATGAATATTGAAATCTTTTGGCCAAGAACCAACTGCGCTACCAACTTTATTGAAAACATCTTCAGATATACCAGTTGGTTCAGCTGCTAAAATTTCAGTTGCTACTTCTTTTGGAGTTTTAAAATTTTCCCAAGGAGCGGTTAACCATTCTCTTGATTCTGGTTTATAATCTTTAGCTTTATTATAAGATTCTTCTAATTGATTCCAAACCCATTGTTTATGTTCATCAATATCTTCTGGAGTGAAAGTACCTTCTTCCTTTAATTGATTGATATAAATATCTAAAACTTGTTCTTTCTTTGCAACAGCTTCATACATTAAAGGTTGAGTAAATGAAGGTTGATCAGTTTCATTATGACCATATTTTCTATAACCAACAACATCAAGAACGACATCAGTTTTAAAAGTATTTCTCCATTCAGCTGCTAAATTGAAAAGGTAAACAGTTGATTCTACATCATCAGCGTTAACATGGAAGACAGGAGCATTAATTGATTTAGCAAAATCAGATGGATAAGTTGTTGATCTTTGTTGATGAGGTTCAGTTGTGAAACCAATTTGATTATTAACGATAACATGAATAGTACCACCAGTTGCGAAAGCAGGAACATGAGCTAAACCTAAAGTTTCATAAACAACACCTTGACCTGCAACAGCAGAATCACCATGTAAAATAATACCTAAAGCTTTATTAAATTCACCAACATCATTTTTAGAATGTTGAATAGATCTAACTCTACCTAAAACGACACCATCAGCTGCTTCTAAATGTGAAGGATTAGCAACAAGTGATAAAGAAACAGATTTACCAGAAGTTGTTGGTCTTGAATAATTCATACCTAAATGATATTTAACATCACCTGAACCATCACCTTCACCAGGAGTACTAATACCAGCGAATTCATTAAAGATTGCTTCAGCAGGTTTCCTAACAACATTTGTTAACATATTTAATCTACCTCTATGAGCCATACCAATAACAACATCTTCAACACCAGATTCAACAGCTGTATCGATTAAAGCTTTCATACCAGGTATAACAGATTCTGCACCTTCTAAACCGAATCTTTTATCATTTGGATATTTTGAAGATAAGAAATTTTCGAATTCACAAGCCCACATTAATCTATCAAGGATTTGTCTCTTTTGATCAGGGTTAAATTTATAAGGAGTTGGAACTTCAATTCTTTCCCTTAACCAATTACATTTTTCTCTTGAAGGAATATGAATATATTCGATACCATAATTACTACAGTAAATTTTTTCACAATAATTAATAACTTCTCTTAATTTTAAAGTATGAATACCTTGATCTTTAAATTTTGGTAAAATACCTGGACCTAAAGTAATTTCCTTTTCAAGATCAGCCTCTGATAAATTATAATATTCCATTGTTAATTCTTTTGGATTTGGATGATCTTTAGAATAACCAAAATTGATATGTAAAGGATCCAGTTTTGCCTTTAAATGACCTCTAACTTCATAAGCTCTAACTAATAATTGAGTTTTCAGATGAGTCATAACATCTTCACCAGCAATTTGAGTATTAGTATCAGGTACCATTGAAAGAGAACCTAAAGGATTTGGAATAATAGTTGGAGGTGCTTGATAAGCAACACTTGCAGGTTTTGAACCGTTAAGATTTTTAAAATAAGCATCCCAAGAAATATGAACAGATTTTGGATCTTTTGACCAAGCTTCATACATTTCATCAATATAAGAAGCATTATTAGCTTGTAAGAAAGTATCTTGACCGAAACATCTAATAGAGTTAACGGAGTTGATAGATTTGAAGTTTCTCAAAACATTACGTTTTGAGAACTGATTTGAGACAGATCTAAGCATGATTGATTGCAAAGAAAATGGATGAAAAATAAGGAAAAAAAAAAGGGTAGATTAAAAGAATTAAAGTAAATGATAATAAAAGGAAAAAGGAGAAAGAAGAAAGGAGTAGGAAAGTGAAAACAAAAGGGAATAGAATAGAATTAAAGATTGAAGGTCAAGGAAACAGGTTTGTTGGCTACGGTACCGGGGTACCATACCAAGAATTGAAATTCTTCACCCAACCTCAAGAAATACGTTTTAGGTGCCGAAGAATCGGGGATGGAGAAATGGGAGAGGCGCCCCAGTATTCCCCAGCATCCTGTTAAATGATCCGCTCTAAATTCCCGCAACTCCCACTGGCTGCTGGGCGTGTCTCCCAGGGTGTCTCCCACTGGCCCCAGCGATCGGCCCTGACACGGAAATAGCCTCCCACCGCTTCGGATCCCGCTGCTTTTCTCTTCCACTTTTCTCGTTTTCCACTTTTCTCTTCCACTTTCCACTTTTCGCGCCTGTGCAGTCCGAGCCCGCCCCGGCGTTTTGCTCGCTCGCCCCGGGAGTTTTCCCGCCATTTTAGCCTACACTACGCCCCCGCCTTTATTCGCCGTCAACGGTTTAAATCCTCCCGCACCAGCCACAAATCGCCTCTTTAGGCAACTGTATCCACCACAGCCATGCTCTAGCCGTGCACCAGCCCTTACCACTCCCTTTTCCCCGGGGCATTGTTCTTTCTGGCCACACCGAGCCGCCACCGCAAGGTCGATCGGCCAGACATGCACGTGACTGACTTTCAAGATTTTTTTTTCTCCTTGCATCTAATTTGGAACGAACATGAATTTTTCAGCTGGGGTCGGTGGTAGGTGGTAGGTAGGGTGCACATCAAGATCAAACCGTTAATTCAACCTATGATCCGTTGAAAGAATAACGCGTTCAACTCATCCAGCACTCCATACTCGTATCTACATGCTTAGGCTGTATACCCACCACAGCCATTTATGCCGAATAACGGCAACTTCTATGTATCCCTTGCTGCGATGCTGCTGGAGTCGGAGGAATTTATATTCTTCAACTGCACTATTGCATCAAATTGATGCATCACACGGAACAACAACTGACTTCACAGCTCAGTTCCTTGAATTAGAACATCAGATATCCATTCCAAATTTATCACTTGAAAGAAAAGCTCAATTACTACTATCCAACCATCAATACCTTGACGTTTTCGATATCAATTTACATCCGAATGAGTTCAAACGTTTCTTCACTCTCTTGATAAAATATAATATAAATTTTAATACATTAGATATAATGGGAATTGGTAAAATAATGAAACTATTACCAATTTCAAGCCCAAATGGTGTTCAATTAATTAAGAATTGTGGAATTCTTAATCCTAATACTCAAAATGATATAGATAATGTCTTTATTAATCTATACAATCCTAAAATGAGATCACTAACTATTTCATTACTTATTCAATATAAAAGATTTTCAGATGCTGCTCATTTCTTGTCACTTATACAACAATCTAATAATACAGATAACTCTCAAATTGTTAAATTTAAATTTAAATTAAAAAAATTCTTGCAATATAATTACAATATAACAGCTTCACAAATTGTTGAATCTAAAATTATTCATCTTTACCTACGAGAACTTGCAAAATCACAAAAATTCTCCTTAAAGCAAAAATTCGAATATTATTTACTTACAGTTTTCAAAATACTTTCAATAAACCCATCATACTTTGCTTCAGGTAGTCAAATCAATTCACTAAATTCAACTTTCTTATCATTACTCTATCATCAACCGGGAATAAACTACACAGTCTTTTATGCATATCTTATAACACTTTACCCTAATGCTGCTAGTCTAATCGAAGAACTTGGATTAAAACCTAATGTGGAAATACCGAAAATAAATATCCGCCCAGAACTTATTCAACAGTCCCTACCATATTTAGAAAACTTATCACTTCTATATTCAAAATACCTTCATGAAACTCATCCTAACAAACATCAATTGAAAAGACTATTCCGAAATTATCTCTCATCAGTTATCAGTTATCAATACAGTGAAACTGCATCACTCACTCAACAACATCACCCATTTAGTAAATTCAATCATGATACTTCAATATTATCAACTTTTATAGATTATACGTTTACGAGCCAACCATTTGCATTGTTCAAACCAAAACTTATTGCAAACTTAATTATCAAATTTTACAATTCTTTACAAATTTCATACATTGATCATAGTAAAACAGCAATCTCTATTACTCATAAACAACAGTTACAAAAATTAATTGAGTACCTTCTCAATCCAAAAAAGCCAGAATTCGATTTAGAGAAAGCAATACTACTCATTCAATTGTTAACCGAAAATAATATCTACCTTAAAGGTTCAACTTACATGAAAGTAATTGATGCATTAGTTAAACTGGATTTTAACGAATACGCTAAATCTTATTACTTTTTCTTTGCTAATGATCCAATGATTTCATCTCAATTGTCTCACAATGATGTCGCTCCCTATTGTAATCGGTTTAAATGGCCTTACCCTAAATACAGTTCAGCTTCAACGGATCCTGAAGCTCCTGAATTTAATGAAAACTATTTAACAGGTGATTTGGCTCCCGAAATGATTGTCGCTTCTTTGAAAGAATGTGTTAAATAGTAGTGCACTTATGCGGAAAATTTGAATTTCTTGTTGCAAATTTAAAGGAAAGCTACAATTTTGTAGAAAATGGTATAGATTAGTATTTTATATATATATATAGAAATTGTCTTTTTTCATAAAGTCAAATAAATCAATTAAATATCTTCCCCAAATGAATCCAATGTCACAATTTGTCCAGGCTTGAATGCTGGTAAACCAAGGAATGGACATCCATCACATCTAAATGCATCACCTAATGAACACGAGTTACATCCACCCGTTTTACCTTCAATGGTAAAATCAATTTCTGTCATATCATCTGCGGTAAATCTAACAATAGTCTTCTTTGGCTGCGTTTCAGTTTTTTTCAACTGTTTCATCTCACGTTCTTTAATTCGTTTTTCAATCTCTTCAGCTTCCTTTGATGCTGATTGTGCCAGTTTGGCAAGCATAGACGTCTGTAACGTACGTTGTCTTTCCTCTTCTGCTTCTTCAATCTCTCTCAAACCACATGTACAATCTTTACATGCCTTCCTCCTCTTTTTACCTGAAATATTACAATTCACTGGTTCAACAACTGGGGTACTCAACTCATCGATTTGAAGTTCTTCTTCATCAATTTCATCGTCTTCTCCTTCATCATCCCCTGAAATACTTACCAAATTATTAAGTAACGCTAACTTACGTTTCTTATCTTCTTCAGATAACTGTTTCTCCTCATCAGATGATACAACAGATGAATCAGTTAATGAAGGAGGAGATGGTGATGAAATAGAATTTACAACGTCCGTTGTAGCTCTGTTGAATTTAGGTAATGCTTTGCCCTCAGTATTTGCCTTCTTAAATGTTGGTAATGCATTGGCATCAGAGTGTGCTTTCTTAAATGTAGGTAATGATTGACCTTCTTTTTTGCCACTACTACGTGGCCCCCTGTTTAATGAAATACTCGTTATCGCACTTTCAAGTGATGGTTTGATCCATGATTTGTTATCTTCTGATATAAGAAATCCTGAACTGATAGCTAAAAGATCAGAATTATCAGGTAGTAAACCAGTAAATTTACCATTTTGCTTTAATGCATTGAACAAAACTGACATTAAGGATTTGTTAAATTCGTTCTTTGACGCTTCTGTTGGTGCAAGATAGTAAATAAATTCATATGCATTTTCTGGTAAAGATTGTTGTCCATTAGCAACTCTATCAATAACATATTGAGTAATATTAGGAGAATTATATTGTTCGTTTAATTTAACTTTCGTGTCATCAAGTAACTGTGGTGTAGTGGCTACTACAGGATGAATAAGAAGTAATATATTCACAGACATTGTTCTTATTGAGTTATATGTATATTGAAATAAAATTTAGAGAAAAGAACGCAAAGATGTGTTTCGTACAGGAATAACTTGTATTTGTAATATAAATTTAGCCAAGTGTGAAGATAAAAAATCCGGTTCAGGCATGAGCATGACGTGAAAAATTTGACCTTGAAGCCCGCGATAAAGAAATAATGTGGGCTTAAGAAAAAAAATCAGACACCGATCTCATGATAACAGTCATTTTGGCCTTTGAATTGTAATCAAGGGCTTTGATTTACAGACTCACATCAAATAGTTTTTTATTTACTATTAAAACATTTATACCCAAGTACTTTTAAGAATATTATTGTCAATTCTTTATCCGACGAAAAACTTCACCAGTCGGTGCTAAGTAAGTCGATGCTGACTCAGTTTCGGGAAAGTTCCTTCCTTTTTGGGAATGCTAGTGCGAAGAGAAGAAATTGCAACTTTATTGACACTTTTTAGTAAAAATGTGATATGTCAGAAGTTCGAATCCTGTAGCATGCATTTGTTGTGGTCGCGCTTGGACTCATGAAATACTCAATTTGTCCTTTTGCTGTTTTCGGTTTGTTTACTTTTCATAAAATATCTTCAGAGTAGTTAATTTGTTCCTTAAAACAACCACAAACACTCTTAAGGAAATACAAACATGGAAAGAATATCAGATCTATCCAAAGAAGAACTCTTGAATCTTATATCTCAGGCAATTTCCCTTAAAAATGATGATAATAGAGATGCCAGTATCGATAATTCAAGTAGCACAATAAATGTTCACAATGATACAAATAAGCATACAAACGACACATGTTCTATAGAACAAACTCAGGTCAAGATTGAACCTGACGATTCTGTAGAAACCATATATGTCAAATCAAAAGGCTCTCCTACAGTTCACGTGTGTAGTACAACTGCTTCTCCAGCTAAAATATCAAAACCTTTCCAAATACCTATACATACAATAACAGAAAAAATAGATGATATACAAAAATTGGTACATTTACTTGGAAATAACGATAATAATCTATCATTGCAGCGATTTTATTCTTCTCTTTGCTCAACTATTGATGATTACAATCTTGAACTGTCAAAACGAAAAGATTTAATGAACAATGATTTCATCAAATCTTTGGAAACGATAACAAAGATATTTCAAATAACATCAAAATTTTCTCCTATTGAAAATGTAAACGAATCAGTATTGACACCTACTATACGAAGAATGATAATGGACTACAATTCTAATATTTTCAAAAGTTTGGAGGCTTATTGCATTAACAATGAAACCTCAATGCTAACACTTAATAACGATATAGAAGAAAACCTCATACGTTTAATACCCGTACTATCTAATCAGCTTCTTACATTCAACAAACAATTGAAGAAATTTTACAGTCTATACGAGCTAGTTGATGATTATACATTAATCGATCAGTCGTTCCTTGATACTTTACCCACAAAGGAAGATATCAATCTTTTCAATGAAATTAACAAAGCAACCGATATTAAAATAATTTTACAGACAAATTTTAACAAAATCAATCCTTTTTTAATAGACCAGCTCAACTCTGAAATAAAGAATTTAGATGATTATATAAATTTGAAGATAACCAGTCTGAAAAGCTTAATTCAAGAAGTTGTAGATTTGAACCATCAATTATTTACACAAAAAGAACAGGGATTTATTAGTTTACCGCCATTTATAAATAACAATGAACTTTTATTGGCGAAAACTGGCATAAAATCTGATGCTTTTGACTATTATGAAGATAAACTCCAAGAATTAAAAGATTTAAAGGTTGAAAGAGAATCCATGTTAGATGGATATATGAGCAAAACGGAGCAACTATGGTCAATTTTGAGGCCCAATTCAACAGAAATTCAATCTTTCTTGAAAACTAATCATAATCTTCATTTAGAGTCTTTGAAGAATTTTGAGAGTTTATTAAACGAACTTGAAGTTGAAAAGCTTAAGAATATTAAAACATTTATACTTTCCTCTCGAGAAAAGATTGAGGGATTTTGGAAAGTTCTCATGTATGATGAAGAATCTAAACATCGTTTCCAGGATTTTTTTGTAAATGATCCACAAAAATTTGATGAACAAATGCTGACCTCTCACTCTAATGAGCTTGAAAGACTCAGAAATGAGAGTGAACTACTGAAACCCCTCCTAATGTTAATCTCGCAACTTGATGACCTGATTGCTGAAAAATTGGAATTAGATAAATCTTTGAAAGATCCTTCACGTTTGTTAAAGAGGAACTCATTCCAAATTCTGAAACAGGAGGAAAGAACTCAGCGGAAATTACAAAGAGGCTTTCCACAGATAATAACAGAAATTAGGAGTAAAATTGAAGAGTTTCAGACCGTACATAATCGTATTTTTAAACTAAACGGAGAACCGTATTTGGAAAAATTACAAGAGATTGAAAACTCTTTTCTTTTTGGAAAAAGGAAAACTTTCAGATCAACTCCTTCCTCAATACAAAAAAGGAAAGTCCCAAACAAGGTAACCAAATCAAAAATCACACAAAAAAATAACTTTGTAACGCCTTCAAGATCTATCATTAGGAAACTTGATCCTGATCAAATGACAAATCCTTTTCTATCACATGAACCAACACCATTAAGAGTAAATTCTAAAACTCCAACATCAATTCTTGGATCAAAATTCAATTTCTCATCTCCAAATACGTTAGCTCAAGATAAAAGATCACCTTTGAGACTCAATCTTAATGCTTCAACGAAAATAACGACACTCTCTTCAGGAAGTAAACGGAAACCAATGGGAGTTCTTTCTTCATCATACAGCAACAATGAAAATATCTCTCTCAAGACTTTTGAAAGTATGCCAAGTAAGACCTCTCCATTTAAGTTACCAAAAAAATATACCAATTCTGTACCTGTTGAAGAACTCAGCGATTCGATTTTGGATTATTCAGATAATGAAGCATCGAATATGGACAAAGAAAATATACCAGCTTCAAACAACGAGTTGTTCAATTTTAAAGATAAATCTTTACCAACAACCATTGATTTGAAAAAATCGATCCCTCAAACACAGCATTATAATTTGAGTTTAGATTCAGAGACGTTTTAGTATTAAACATATTTTTAACTGTATATTATATATTTTAATTTAATTTAATTTAATTCAATTATCTTCCCCATCAACATATGGGTCAACCTTTCTCGAACCAACATCTTTCCAATCAGTACTCAAACTAGTACCATTGCTTTCCATAAAACTCTTCATCATTGCTCTTTTCGCATCAGGATCAGCTCCATCATAAAGTTTCTTAAAAAAATCCTCTGGGCTTCCTGCTTCATCATCTTCATCCTCGTCAATATCAAATTTAGACCATTCTATCTTCTTCTTAGAAGATGAAGGGTATGCTATTGGCTTTACTATTTCATCTTTTGGTATCTGACTCGTTACAGTTTCCGAATCATTGGTTGCTTCTAATGATTTCCATGCTCTGTCATTCTTCTTTACTAAAAAAATAGCCAACTTAGTACCGTATACTTTGTAGGAGGATTTGGTGTCATCAATTTCGTCAAAAAGTTTATTCACCAAATATTCATAATGAGCACCATTAGAATCATCAAATGCAATTCTGAGTGAGTCCTTTACAATTTCCAAAACTACAGATTCATCTTTTATTTTTTTCACATAAATTGATAGCTCTATATTTTTGCCGGAGTCAAACCAGTCAGTTCTAAGATTCTGACTAATCGTGGCTTTCTCTATGTTAAAGGAAGACTTTGGATCAGTTGAAGCAGGTTTTGTTCGTTTTTCTTGAGACGTGTTAGCTAAGGAGATATCATAACTTGAGGGTTTTGATAGTAATTCTTGTTCCTTCTGATTCAATTCATCTTCAGTAACATTCCCTTCTTTCAGATATTTTGTTTGAACTATATTTTTAAACATCTTGATTTCAGAGTTTGGCAAATCATCAAAATGACAAGCACGCACAGCGCATTCAAATGCATGAGGGAAGTCTTTTGATCTGAAGTACGCAATTGCTTTAAGATTGATGGCTTCAGCAATCTGTGATCTCTTTCCGTGTTCAAATGCAATTTTCAACGCTTTATTAACTTCTTCAACTGCTTCATTGTATCTCTTGCGTCTCAACAGATATTGTGCATTTAATAAGATTATCTTGAATGAATTTTGAAATTCTGGGTTTTTCAAAGCTTCTGAAAGAATAATTTCGGCATTGTCCAAATTGGAGTCCAAAGAATCTTCTATTCTCTTTATTGTTTCCGCTATAGCCATTGTTGTAAATGTATATCTTATTCTGGTTAATCTGTTTAGTGAAGATGTACACGCCATCCATAGATCCTCAATTTAAGGCGGTGCATAATACACCTCTAAAGATTTAGAAAAAATATTTTTGAAAAATTTGTCTTCTCAAAACTGATGTAACGTATTGAACAGAACAAATCAGTTAGAAGATACCAGAATAACATGTCAAAAGAAGTCGGAAAGCATAGAGTTGAAAATTTAGTTTTGGATGCTGGTCCTTTAATTACGCAACCAGCATCTCAATTACAACAACTAGCGGAGAAGTTTTATACTACTCCTGGAGTCTATAGGGAATTGAAAGATGAATCAGTTAGAGCACAGTTGATTGTATGGGGTGACAAATTAGTAGTTAGACATCCTAAGAAAGAAGCAATAGAAGCTGTGATTGACTTTGCTAGACTTACTGGTGATTCGACAGTATTGTCTCATAATGATTTGCACGTTATAGCTTTGGCATATGAGATTGAAATTGAAGCTAATGGAGGAGTTAACAAGTTCAGAAAATTTCCAGGAGAAATCAGACCTGTAGATAAAGCCAGGATGGAGGAAGAAAGAAAAGTATGGGAAGAAAAAAGAAAGTTACAAAAAGCTTCACAATCTACTGAAGAAAATCAAGACAATGATAAGGGACCGAAATATGATGAAGATGGCTTTGAAATTGTTGTAAGCAAGAAGAAGGTTAAGAACCAACAACAAAACCAGTTATCAATTGTGCAAGAACCAGCTGCAGAGCCAGTTGATCAAGAATCTTCTAGCGAGGCCACCTCAAAAGAGGAAGATTTGAATGCAGAGTATAATGACGATGACGATGATGGTGAGTGGATTACACCTGATAATATTGAAACAGTGATAGCAAAAGAGGGAGATAAGGAGGAAGTTGAAAAGGAGGTCAGTGTTGAACAAATCTCATGTGCATTAGCCAGTGGAGATTTTGCTGCTCAAAATGTAGCTTTACAAATGGGTATGAATTTAATGAACACAATGTCTGGTTTACAGATTAGAAGAGTCAGAAATTATATGCTACGTTGCCATGCTTGTTTTACGCTTGTTCCAATTCCGAGAGACAATACTCCCAAACACTTTTGTCCAAGTTGTGGAGGACCAACATTACGTCGAATTGCTGTTTCAGTGAACGCCGCTACTGGTAAGATTACACCACATCTCAAGAAGAATTTTGTATGGCGTACGAGAGGAAATGTCTATTCAATGCCATCACCATTAAGTAAGAAAACCACCAAGAAACTAGGTAATAAAGGGCATCAACATCGTGGAAACTCCAAACTTGATACTGAATTTTATGCTGAAGATCAAAGAGAGTATCAACAAGCAATCAAAACTGCGAAATGGCAACAACGCAAAAATGAGAAAGCAATGGAAGATTTTATTGGAGGTGGTTCTGCTGATAACTATATCTCACCTTTTTTTACTGGTGGTGATGTCAAAACAGTTCATGTCAAAGTTGGCCGTGGTAAATTTGCAAACCAGTCAAGGAAGAAACATTGATCCTTTTCGTTTAAGTAGCTTTATAGTTAGTCATGCAATATTTGTACATTATTCATTAAACTCAATCTTCAGAGATTTTACATGTTGTTATTTCCAGATTTTTCAATGAGAAAAAAAAAAGATGAAATGATTCCTCAAGCACTATCCTTTGTAGCATTATAATTCAAAGACAATGCATTTCAAACCCCTTTATCACAAGGCAGCAGGACACGATGGCTCATTGCAATCACAAGATGGGTCTCTATTTATAAAGCCTACAACATCGCAAGAAGTCGAGTTTTATACTCGTATACAAAATGAAAAATTGTGCAAAGGCCCGGTGCCTTATGGAGATTGTCTGGCAGACTGGGTACCTGAATACGTTGGTACTTTGCACCCTGGTGCATCAGATGACCTTATTCGCCAAGGAGGTGAAAACATCGATGATTCATTGATTACCAAAGCCGAAGATACATTGGAAATTGAAGGTTCTGATAAACAATATTTAATTTTGAAGAACGTATTAGAAGGATATTCACAGCCAAGTATATTAGATATCAAACTCGGATCTATTTTATACGATGAAAAAGCAAACCCAGAAAAGGTGAAGAGAATGCAAACAGTTTCTAAAACTACGACAAGTGGTTCCTTAAAGTTCCGTATTGCTGGTATGATGATTAAAGATGATTTTGATGGCAAGCTTCCCGACGAAATAGATGGGATCAATATGTCTGAAGTTTCTGATTCTAAAACAAGGCCAGGGTATGTGACTTTCAATAAACACTTTGGTAGGAAACTTAAGGATCACAATGTTCAAGATGGCTTAAAGATATTTTTCCGGTATAACAAACTCCCATTATTTGTACAGGATAAACTTATAGAAAATTTTCATACAAGATTACAAATGCTTTACAATTGTTTATTAGATGAAGAGATACGAGTAATATCAGGATCATTATTTTTTGTCTTTGAAAATGATATAAAGCGATGGGAGGTTGAAGGTTTTAATGATCCTGTACTGTCCCCACCTACTTCTGTTGAGTACGACGATGAAGAGGAAGATAGCACTGACGAAGAAGTACAAAATCAATTGAGCTGTTGAAAATTCATTGATTTTGCTCATGCTAAATATACTCCAGGAGAGGGATATGACGAAGAACTTGTATCTGGTGTTGAAAACCTGTTCAACATTATAGGAAATTTATAAACTTAAAAGTTATTCTTCATTTCTCTTAGGATATTCATTACTTCAACAGGATTTTGAGACTGTGTAACTTCATTAACTATAGGGTCAGTTAATCTTATGAATGGATTGAACTCTTTCTCATCCTTTATAGTGAAACGCCCAGTTGTGAATTCATGAGAGTTACAAAAATCTTCGAGTTTATTCAATGCAGCATTTGAATTTCCAAAAATCGACTTTGAAAATTTAACATTGCTTGCGGTGTATTCATGCCCCGGATAAACTACAGTATCATCTGGCAATGCCGTTAATTTTTCCAAACTTTTCTTCATGTCTGCACCTGTACCTTCGAAAAATCTACCACATCCTGATGTAAATAGAGTATCACCTGTGAATACACATCTTTGTTTAGTTTTCTTATCAAATGCATAATAGCAAATTGAATCTTTTGTATGGCATGGCGTGTGAATGGCAGTAATCTCGATGTCATCACCCAATTGGATAATTTCGCCATCAGACGGAGTATAAGAGACATGTTCCGAATCCTTTCCAGCAATCACAGGAAGATTCTTATATTCGTGAGAAAGAAAATATCCATTACCGCCAGCATGATCGTAATGGTGATGCGTGTTCACAATTGCTGTCATGTCACTCTTTGTGTCTTTTGACAAGTACCCTAACAAATCTTTCGGATAAGCTGGGTCAATTATCCATGATTTGTTAGTGCTATCATCAGATAAAATATAAGCATAGTTATCTCCATAACCCCATCTCATTGGTAGTGCCTTCACATGCATATTTCGAATAAATCTGTATGAAACTCTTTGCATATAGTTTTGAAAGGTAAAAAACACCGAATAGAAAATTGGCTTTATGTAATGCGGATAACAAAAAATGACCCCTATACCCTGAAATTTATTATCAAATATAGAAACCCGTGCACCTAAATTAATGCTATTTTCATTATAAGGTTTATGAGGACAAAGTGTAAGAACGAACTTGTCTTTTTTCAACCAAAGAGAATATCTAGATAGTTTGTAATTTTTTTAAATGGAAAAAACATTGTTAAATAATATGCCTAGAAAATGCCATCATGCTAAATGCCTCTATAAATCTATAACTTCTGGGGAGCAAATATTTTTACTTCAGTAATCCAGAACATGCACGTTTATGAACTCTTAAATGGTCTGCTCTCTTAAAGGAGTAACCACATTTTTCACATAGAAAAGGTCTCATATCTCTATGTATCAAAGCGTGTCTGTTTAATGCAGCTGTTCGTGCAAATGACTTTTTACAAACATTGCAAGAATATGGTAATTGCGTAACTTTCAACGCCGATGCATTTTCTACCTTATTCGATAATATTTTATTGCAACCTTCTTTTTTACCTCGTTTTGTTTTATTATTCTTTGATTCATTTTTGGAAAACTTCTCTTGTTTGGAGGTTTTGCTGCGCCGTTTTGTTTCTTGTTTTTCTTTGTTTGTAGTCAAGAGCCGAGGCACATATCGCCACTTTATCAAAAACATTTTATCTTTCTCATCGAGTTCTTCTTTCTGAAGTATAAGCTGTAAATATTCAAACAATTCGTAAACATCATACAAGCGCTTTTCAAAGTTTGGTAGCAAATCTAATTCATTAAAATCTTGGTATTGATTACTTAGAGAATAAATCTCCAGCACAGTCTTAAAAGTCTTCTTAGACCCCACCAAACTACAAATAGGTGATAAGTCAAACCAATCAAAATGGGGAAATATTGATACAATAATTTTAGACCCTTCAATAAAATTTAGATATGAAAGATTGCCATCACCAAATCCTTTCCTGCACATGAATATGTCATGACAATCTTGCGCATTAAGAGTGACCACAAAATCGTTCACATTTAAATTAATTCTGAAAAATGGATTAATACAAGTTTCCCTACCTTGCAATGTAACAAAAACAAAATCTTTCACCTGATCAATTTCTTCGTTTATTATTGTAAGGTTTTGCAAATTTCGAGGAAGTTTTATCATCTTATCATATGTAATTTCACAATTAATAAGTTTAACTTCAACTAATTGGTCAACGTTTAACTTTTCTAAAAACGAAAAGTCAAATGCACAGTCAATAAAAGTAATTGTACGAAGTTTTGGCATAATAAACTTCTGAACGCAAGCAAAACACTTTACTTCACAACGCTTTAGCACAAGATGCTCCAACTGAGAATATGTGCCCATCATGTCAATTATCTCGACTCTTGTAGTATCAAAACTAAGAGAAAAATATAGTTTCTTGAGCGACCTGCAGTTCTTCAACCAATTCAAAGTGATATCGGTGTCTGCATTGAAATCAAAATATAGCTCATTAATTTGATCCAATGAACCCAAGCTTCCCAATAAGGATTTACTAAATGTATCGTAAATAGCAATATCGTAATGCAAGCGAAGTTGATCGGTATTTTGTAGCGGCACTAGATCTTTACTTCTGTTTTTAAAGTTTATTGTTTTCAAACTGTTATTATTTGATATCAATTTAATGACTGTAAAATTATCAATTTCATTTCCAATCACATTCAAAGTTTCAAATTTCAGAGTTTTAGCAATTTCGAAGTTTTCATAATTATGAAAATCCAATACCAATAATTTTTTTTTGAGGATTTCCGAATCTTTAATGACGGAAAGGCGGTCATTGGATATTTTCAGACCATGCGAATGCTTTTCAAGCAAACTAAATATCTTATTAAATTTTGTGGTTTGCACATCAATCAACGGAAAACATATTTGTACTTCAGCGCTTTCTATATCAAAAACGTATTCTAGTAAAAATTCGTACTCATCTGAGTCAATCGCTAATTCCCAATCGTCATTTGGAATGGAATATTGATCTACCAGCTTTAAACATTCAAAATCATTTATAACCTTGATAAGATCCTTCCAAACATTACAGAAGGATTTTGAAACTTCGTTGAACTTGTAAAGCTCATCTTTAGCTTCGTTTTTAGAAACTGCTCTCAAAAACAGGATTAGCCTCCGGATATCAAACATCTTTATTAACAAAAGTCGTGCGGAACCACTTAAATTTAGTAGCAATACAACCAAATCATTTATAGACACTTCATCTGTATCTAAAAAGCTATGCGATAACTCATAGTATGGCCTCAGAAGCATGTTTATGCTCTTCTGCAAATTCATCCAAGTAATTAAGAAACGTTACATGAAAATAATAACGCTCGATGATCTTGACCGATGCTATTTTTCGTGTCGCTTATTGTTGAAGATTATGCGAACAATATATCGAAAGAATTATGTACTTTCATGAGCAACATACAGAAGTGAAATATAGTACAGAAAATAATAAAGCGAGTAATCATAAAAAATAGCTATTTTGGTTTTACTGGACCAAGATTTAAAGTAATGGTTTCCGGTGTTTTGACTGAACCTTCAGCGGACTTCACTGAATGTGAGTTAGACCCTTTTTCGACCCTCCCAACTTTAGATCGACGAAGATATTCGGCATCAAAATTACTTAAATCCGAGTTGATTTTTGTGGTAGTAGTAGAGGTTTCAGCAACATTAGGAGCAAAACTGTGAGAATCTTTGGCATCGACATCGACAATATCACCTTTTTCATTAAAACTGCCGTCCTCCTGATCGATCACCATTTTCTCATGATTATGGTTGTCGTTGTCATCCTCATCATCGTCATCATGGTCATCTTCATCATCTTCATCATCATCATCATCATCATCATCATCATCATCATCATCATCGTCGTCGTCGTCGTCGTCGTCATCATCATCATCATCATCGTCGTCTTCGTCGGGTTGGTTGCGATCGTTGGAGCCGTTTTCGTCCTCATCGTCCTCATCTTCTTCTGCTTCATCGTCCTCAGGATATCCCCCCAGCTTATTTACAATACTTACCACAATTTCATTCCAATCCATCATACCTCCCATCCCTATCTCACCGTAACTACTCACCACCTTTTCTGTAGGTTTTAATATTTCAATCCATTTCATATGTTCTTTTATCATTTTAGCATGTCTCTTGGTAACAGGAGACATATATGCAAATGAAACCATAGCAGGTGCAAGTAAAATCGGGTATTGACTGTTCCAAGCTCTTACGACGTTAGTCAATAAGTTATCACATAATCCCAATGCAATTTTACTCAATGTATTTGCAGTCAAAGGAGCAATTATCATTATGTCTGCCCATTTTCGAAGCTCAATATGCAAAACAGGATCGCTCCTTACTTTCCATGAAGTCCACTCGTCAATATCTCTCCATATTTGCACGTTAGGCGAAAATTCTTGTCGTGATATAAACTTCCCAGCCGATGCAGTCAAAATCAAATGTATAGATATTTTGTCTTTGTAGATGTCTTCTAGCTTATTGATTATCATTTTGGTTTTCTTTATAGAGACTGATCCACATGCACCAAAGAGTACATGTAATTTACCATCATCATGTTGTAGCTTGGAAATAACATAAGATGGAGAGGCACCAACGTTTGCTGATGACAGGTTTCCGTTTGAATTTACAGTAGAATGCATAGAGTGATTCCCACTTGAATTAGCATTTGAATTTGAGCGTGGCTCAAACATCATTTTGTTTTCAGAAGTACTTCTAAGTGGTGTTTCTGCGGGAGTAACCGAAACAGATCCACTTCTAGACCTAGGTATACCATGTTTGGCTTGATCGTCAATGAAAAAATGAGCATGAACTGACGAAGTTCTTTGGTGTGTTGGCAAAGCCGGCGGTTGTAATTCTAGAGTTTGTAGTTGTGCGTCTAGAGAAGTGGTATTACTTGATTCTTTGGACTTATTCCTGGATAATTGTGCAGCCATGGCGGCGTTCGCAACATGATTCATACCTCTAGCTGTATCCAAGCTAGAAACATCGTCTAGCTCCCCAGTAGCTATACTTCCCTCATCTGAAACGTATTCTGGTTTTTTATGCTGTAAAATTGGAGGTGGCGAAGGACAACGTAAATTGGAAATGGCCAATACACTTGGTGATTCGATCGAATCGTTTTGTTGTTGGGATGCCTTTACTTTTTGCTGTTTTTGTGCAGCACTCAGGTCACTTCCTATGGCTTCTGTCATATATTGATTGAATCCTGGAAACTTAGGCCAATTATGCTTGAAAGTATAAAAATACAGTACACAAACACAATAAATTCGGAGTCAATTTGATTTGATCAGAAAAATCGTTCTCGAAATTTTCTTTACATAATTTTGACTAATTGTTGTAATCGTACTATAGTTAAGTGTGTACAGCCCAAGGAGTCATAAATATATATAAGCCGGCTATATATATAGTAAACATACTGTTTGCTATCTAATTCTTTAAGTAGTTTAGGCCAGGCCTTCAAACTCCACTTTTGAGGTGATATTGGTGAAAATCTCGTCCCCAAATACTAGTTGTGTTGACGTCATATATGAAAGGAAGATTATTAGAAGAATATGTTGTAAAGTTGGGCATCTTCAGGTGTAAAACCGCCAATCTTTTCAACGTCAGGGATCAAAGCTGGAACCATTCCATCAAGTGTTTCTTTGAACTCTTCATCTTGCAAAAATGCCCAAGAGCTATTTCCCTGTAACGCTTCTGGTTGATCATGCTTCTCTGAGCGACTTTCAGCTAAATTATTTTGCGAACTAACCATGTCGGTGGTCTTTTGGACAACATTATTCCAATCACTGTGTTGAAAGTTAGAAGGTGAATTCATGTTGTGTCTGTAATCGAGAAGGTTTTTGATCAATGAACAAATAAATAGCATAACTTTGAAATTTAAGGCAAGAGTTCCGCCTTGTAACAAAATGCTCTTATTCGAGACACAATGATAAAAATTCATTAGGTAGTCAGATATTGCTGAGATAGAATTTCGATAAAATGCAGCTACTTGAAAAATATAGTCTCTTGGTGATATCATATCTATTTCTTTTCTCATGAAAGCTTCCGAATCAGCCAAACTGATACCTCTATCATTATGTGAATCGAAGCCTTTAAACTGTACCGGTTGATCCCTTGAGAATATGCACAGTTGACAGATTTTATTACCTGTAGTTATGAATCTCGAGAAAAACAATTTCATCATACCCATAATTTTCAAAGATTGGTGCTTCAAAGATATATCTCCATTAGCAATTTTTTTCATCATCTCAAACGTGAGAAAAAATGAATTGAACAGTTGTATTTCTGTCTTCTGCTTTATTTCGTCAATTAAAGCAATGTCTGCAGCAGTTGCTTCCATAGGAAAATTATACAGCTCATCAATATTTAACCTGATTTTGAAAAGTAGAATCTGGTAACATATAATAAAATCACATTTAATAGTCAAAGAAAAAAGATACTGAACAGGACCATATTGTGTATCATCCAAGATTTTATCAAATGGCTTGAAAATTGGTAAAAGATGTGCTACCGCATCAACCATTTCGAGTAATTCATTCAAGCTGATAGGTCTAGTACTCAAAAATAGGTCAGATAATTTCCTCACATATAAAATGATTGGCTCCCAATAATCGTATAAATTAGGAATACAGTATCTGTAATCAAGCTTGAGCATTTCGCCTGTATGAATCGACACTACACCATCAATGAATTGCAGATCATTCCAAACGCTCTTGACCTCATCTTCGGTATAACCATTTATGGCTCCACAATTCACATGGACTCCTAGTTTGAAACACATTTCGATAGCAAGTTCAAAAAAGATTTTCGCATTTGAATTAATAGAAACATAATCACAAATAAAGTAAGATGTTCTAAATATCATAATAGCTAGCAATGCATCAAAAGTAGGTTTTGACCTAAAACTTGATATTGAAACAAATCTAAGAACACTATCTGAGAGTGTATCGTACTTAATATTTAACTGTGTTTTGAAGATAACAGAGTTACCATGCCTTGTTGATAAAATAACCACTCTTACTAGAGCCAAAGCAACAGCTATTTCAGCATAATCGGATAAACCAGTTTTCTTTTGGAAAATTATTTTGCCATTTTCAAACCTGAAACATTGATTGAATTTTTTATAGATTGTAAGAACAGGGAGAAAAGAGTTGAATGGACCTGTTTTCAAATCAGAATTAAAATAATATATTCTTTCATTTATAGCTTCAAAATTTGGAATTATAAAATTGTTGATAAATCCAAGAACTTCTGCCTCATTGAAAACGGTATTAAGGATAAGTATCTCTCTACTTGACAACTCATTTTCTTCCTTTTGGCGCCTCGTTTCTTCTTTAAGATCATCAAGGTATGGAAACATAGATTCAAATTTAACAAAGGGTTTGTTATTATTGAAAGTTGATTCGTCAGAAAGCGGTGAACAGTACGTTATATTATGGTCTTTATCTTCAGTAAATGATGGTTTTTTGAAAGCTAAACTACGGTAGTTGAAAAAAATATTATTTTGTCTGGTATTTTGTTGTGTGGTATCTGCACTTAAATGCTTGATATCTATAGTTTTAGCCGTACATAAAGAATTATCCAATCGTCGTTGTTGTGAAAATTCCTTATTTATTGGTGAACTTGGTTTAGAAATTCCATTATCATTATTTGTGGTTGTATACCTACAACTAAATGCTAAATTTGATTTGACACATCTTGTACAAGGTTGTAGTTTATCACAGCCCACTTTTCTTCTCCGACAATTGGTGCAGACCAATGATGGTCTACTGACTGAACTCTTACCGATTCGTTTTATAGTGTATATATCTGACATTTGATTAATCAACTAAATGAAACTGAAGCTAAATTCTCTTAAACTTAACTGTAATCGTCATGCAGCTTGAGTACGTACGATAAAGAAATTGGATTATTGGTTTTACTCAGGCCAAGTCCGTTCTCACTGTACAAAAAAAAAGAAATAGACTTCCCAAATTTTTTCAATACAACCACTCTTATTGGTAAGACATTTCAGGAAAGCAATATTAGGTATATAATTACAGATGTATAAAATGAATAGGTTTTGTTTTCGGGTATCATTTAGCAAGTTCAAGTATTTTGCTTTTTGATAAACCACGTACAGTCAACATTTGAAAATTGTTGACAAAATGCATCAATGTTAAATTCTTGGGGGGTACCTGGAGTTTCATGAAAGAATTTGACAGCGATAACAAAATATTTGTACAATGCGTAAAACATAAAATTTTGAGAAATCAGGGATCTAGAAGTATTAAAGAAAAAACCAATCATTAATTTTATAATTGCGTTAGTATTTTGTGATGCTTCAGTAATGATTTTGTCTAGTTCAATAATATCTTCCGAAAAGTTAAAATTTTCTAATAAATCACATTGTTTGGCAACAAAATATTTAGAAAGACCTTCAGACTGATCTTTTGTGATGTCTAAGAGGAAACTGAAGTCTTTATTTTTTTCAATTATTCCATTGCTTTTATTTAATGCAATAATTTTGCAAACGCAAGTTGTCAAAGTATAGACTGTTCTTGTGAAAACTTGCATTAGATCAAATGAATATTTTTCATAAAATGATCCTCTTTCATTTGATAGTGTAACCAAAGTAACATTAAGGTTGACAAGACATGAAACTGAAAATCGTATACATCTTTCAAAGAAACGTTTCTCCAATTCTTTAAATTCTTCAAGTAAATTTGGATCAGTAGATTTCCGCTGTTTATAAGTTTCATAAGTTTTCACTAATGTAAAATAACTATTATAGTATAAGAATAATAACAAGTTAAAACTTCTGATTGTTGTTGCTACACCGACTAAATCATTCTTTGATAATGATACACTTGCAGGTTCCAATTTTTGAACAATGAAATTTTCAAACTCAATAAGGAATCTTTCATATTGAACAATGGTCACACCTCCAGATTGTACCCCTGGATCTAAATTTTCTTTGTATGTATCTTTGTCATATGAACCATTAGATAATCTAAAAGATTTCCTGTAAAATTGACATAATTTTGCACAATTTGAATCAACAAAATTGGTTATGTAAATATCATCAATAGTTGAGTTAATTAATTGAGGTAATCCTGAGTTGAAACTACTAAATGTATCAACAAACATAATTAGATTCCATGTATTATGATAATCATTGAGTGTAAAATATTTCAGGTACATATCAGATTCATTTATTTTAGGTAATGTTTTATTGTACATACCTAAATTGATTGCCATATAGATTGCAATTATGCCATAGTTTAATCCTGTACCAGTATTTTCTGATTTAAAGTTGAATCTATGAGTGTAAGAGATCATATATAGTATCATCAAGGTACCTAACATTGGAATATTATATTTTTGGGATAAATCAGTTTCGTTTATAATTATTTTAAGAAATGAATTCAATATATCAGTTTTAGAATCGGTGTAAATATTTTCAGTTTGTAGAAAGGTTTTATAATCAACAAATTTTGGAGTTTTTACTACGTCTTCAGATTTTGGCAATCCAAACCGTAACACTGCAAGTACTAGGAGGATTTCACAAAAGTCGAAATCATTCTCAATTTGAACTATTTTCAAGGCACCATTTTCAGATTTAATAAAATGTTTTTTCAAAAATTTTTCAATAAGTATATTAGGTACTATTGGAATGGATATTTCATAAACTAATAACGATTTTGCTAATAATCCTGTGAATGTGTCATAATTTATAAAATATTTTTCCAATAACTTGCACATAAATTCAAATTTCCTTCTTTTAATATCATCGAAAGTTTTATTTAATTTATCATCAGGAACATTAAAGTTTTTTTGCACCATTATTTCTTCAAGTGCTTTACGATAAATTTCAACAGAGTATTGACTTTTCCAAAATATTATATCATCTTCAATTTTAGGTAGGAAATTTTTGAAAATGCAACCCATATAATGATCGACATCTGAAAACCCAGTAATAGTTGACGCACCAAACTGTAGTTCAAATGAATTTAATGAAAGTGTTGAGTTAGCATGTAAAACAGGATCCAGATAAACATTTTGAATATGTTTCATACCATTTA
The DNA here is from genome assembly GCA_030570285.1 of Pichia norvegensis. Taxonomy (NCBI): domain Eukaryota; kingdom Fungi; phylum Ascomycota; class Pichiomycetes; order Pichiales; family Pichiaceae; genus Pichia; species Pichia norvegensis. Next base: position 110,110 of record JAJLVM010000002.1, read on the forward strand.
AAGTTTTTGAAGTTAAAATAGTTTTATCATCTAGATAAAATTTTAATTGTTCTATTCTTTCTCTAAGTTGATCGATTTCATCATTTTGAACATGCGTTAATTTTAATTTATCTAAAGTTTGCAGTAAATTTTTAAATTCTTCACCATGATCAGCATAAATTTCATCTTTAAGATTTTCCTTTTTAATTTTATTAGGTTCTTCAGTTTCAGGTGTACAAGAATCATCATTTGAATAAACACAAACCATATATCCATGCTTTTTACAACTACCACACAGTGGACGATCTCTATCACATTTAATTTTTCGTCTTTTACAACTCATACAAGAAACAGATACTCTGTTCCTCCTTTTTTTAGCAGCAACATAATCAGGAGCTGGTTGTGATGCAATATGAACTAATTTATTTGTTGAACTATCAAGTAATGTAGTCAAAAACTGGCGATAAGGTTTTGGTTTGTTAACACAGGGGAGATTCTGGTTTGACTGATTTGAGTTCTCTTCGTGATCCATTGGAATGGCTGTTTCATATACTGTATCCTTTATACGAGGTTGAATACGGTCATACGATCGGTTTGTGTACATGGTGAAAAATTTAGGAATTTTATTGTTAGTTCGCCTGCCTACCCTACCTGAGTGGAAATTTCAAAATTGACAAGTGCTATTATATTATACTCTTCACGGTACCCTAGATCGATAACGTACAATAACAGGCCCTGCACTTTGCGCCCCGCGGCCCCACGAAGAAGCGGAACTGGAGGGACTTTTCGGACAAGCTCAGGCCGCACAGGGCCGGTTGCCGGGCTTTGCGAGCCGCTGGGAAAGTAAAGGTGTAGTCTTTTTTTTTTCTTTTCTTTTAAGCGCGGAGAATCTTTCTCCATTCGTTTTTACTCTAACACAGATCTAATATACACTTTCTATACAATAATCTTTTATCTTCGAACTTACCAGACTTTTCATTTTGGACATAGATCAATGAGGCGCTGGCATCCACGTGTCACAAGGTTGCTATTCTCAAATTCCAACTCTTCGCGGTTCACAGGTGGTCCATATTCACCTTCGTAAATTGTTGCTCCACTTTGTCGACGTAATTCAACTAAACTACATTCCCAAGAATTAAGAATAGTAATACAATCTGGTCGTTCCCTTGGATTCGGATTAATCATCCATGAAACTAATCGGTCTAATGTAGATTTACCATCGTAAAACCAATAAGGTGTCCAAAATTCAACTTTTTTCATCATTTGATCAATAACTGGACTTTTACTATCAAGTTCTCCTGAACTTAATTTACCTGCATCTGTTAAATCTCCTGATCTCAATTTTTGCCATGGAGTTCCATTATCAGGCAATACAACATTTGCTGCAACTTCAACCATAATCAAACCAACAGAAAATATGTCCGCTGCATAAGAATATTCATGCTTCGAAATTATCTCAGGTGCAATATATTCACGATCACCTTCTCTATCAAAAAATGGTGGAATTGGTAATTTAACACCAACACCAAAATCTCCAATTTTTAATGTACCATCAAATGTAATAAAAATATTAGCTGGCTTAAGATCAAGATGTAAAATCTTATTATAATGAATCCATTTGAGTCCCATAAGAATCTCAAATAAAATCTTCCATACTCTCCATTCGTCTAATCGACTCCTTGATGATTCACATTGTTCAATAAGAAATTGATCTAATGATCCGTTATCACAATAATCTGTCATTATGTAAAGATGACTTGATACTTCCCATGCTGAAATCAAAGTAAGAACATAATCATTGGATCCTTCAACATTTTCATTTTTCAAAGATTTAAGAATCTCAACTTCTTCTAATTTACGTAATCTTGTTTTAGGACCAGGAATTTTATGTTTTGTCCTCTTAACAGCATATTTAACATCTTCGAAAACAATTTCATAAACAATCGAAAATTCACCTCTACCAACAAGTTTACAATTTCCAAATTTATGAAGCAAATGATGATCAGTTTCAGGATCAATAATTGAACTATCCTCATCTACAGGTTCTAAAAACTCAAACTCATTAGGCGTTTTCGGTGAACTTGAGTAATTTTTCTGTATTCCCGGTGGTGGGATAAATATTGTATTCTCCTTAATTAATGATTGTGCAGATGTATTCCTTGAATCTGCACGTTGCCAATACGATGATCCACTAGTTGGAGGTATCTTTGGTGGTCCAAATTCCACTGTTTCCTTATTGAAAAAGTCACTATTGTCATTTTCTTGATAATTATTTTGAATTATCTTTTCATCGACAATGTCTTCATTTTCTTGGTCAAAATATTTCCTTAAACATTTCTGTAAATCAGAAGTATCAATTGTACTTAACTTAGAAATATTTGTTTGATCTGTCAAATTCGATAAATTCTTAGTAAATAAGGAAGAATTTTCATTAAATGTTGAATTTGGTGTTGAATTAACTGGAGCTGAATTGATATTTTTCGTTCGAATTTTATCCATGTTAACAAGAACAGGTGGTTTCTTCATAGGCGTTTCTGGCATTGTATTCTTCATTCGTTTAGTATTAGATTTACTTTTGAGGCCGCTTGATGTAAATGCAATTTGTAAAGGTTTGACAAATTCTAAGTCAATAGGTGGTGCTGAATACGATGATGTTGATGCCTTTTCAACAGTATGAGAATTACTATTCAATAAAGATCCAGTTGTGAATGGTCGTACTGCTTTATTAGAAAATGCATGTTTTGAAGGAGATGCATCTTCCTCTTCGTCATCATCAAGTTCTATTCCATGATCAACATGCATGATTGAACTACTGTTAGATGGTATATGTCGTAATTGTGTATCATCAGTTTTATTATTCGATATATCATCCCCATTTGTTGTTTGACTCAATTTAAATGGATTATTCTTTGATAATTTTATTGGTGATAACTTCTTAATTGATACATTAGATAGTTTACCCTTGTATTTCTCTAATTTCTTCTCCAGTTTTTTCTGCATATGTGAAGACGTCCTACGATTTGATAGAATGGAAAGCATGGGGGAATTATTACTAGTTGTTGGAGTATCAAATATCGAATTCGATTTCTTTTTAAATGATTTAGACGATGCACTGAATGATAGTTCATTAAAACTTTTCAGCATTTCATCATTTTTATTCTTCGAACTTGAATTAAGTATTCGTTCAGTTGTTGGACTTGCCTCAATTGAAAGATTCAATAACCCAGTGCTTCGACGAAGGGAAAATTTCTTCATATTTGGAGAAGAAGCAACTGTATTGCTTCCTCCTCCTCCTCCTATATTGTCAATCTGACGATATGATTTATGCATTGGAGTTGAGCACGCGTAATCTTCAATAATATTCTCTTTGTTATCTATACCATCTAATAAATCTGGGTACCCAGATCCATTTAAATAATTTTCATTCTGTTTCTGATACTCAACACTGTAGTGAATATGAGTAGTATCGTTGTTTGTATCCGTTTCCATGTCAATATCAGTGTCAACACTGCGATGAGGCGAATTGAGCTGCCTTTTACGCGAGTTCAGCGGGAAAGCTGTAAAAGCATTCGAAGGCATTGATTTTCTTATTGTTCCTTTGCCCAAGTACCTTCCTTGTGCTTCTAGCTGTTCCTTAACACCTTAAAACACGTATATTCACGCTTCAAACGTTCTTAAAACAACAAAGAACAACATCTCTTCTGCACAGACGCGAAATTGCCATTTCACATGTTTACAGTTTCGCGACAGCGTCGATCGGCGCAGAAGTGCTGCTGGCGTTGCAATTTTCACCGAGTTCGCCACTTGGACAGTTTTTCATCAACAGAATGGTGAATGGAAACTGATAGCAGGTGTATCAGATTTGATCTTGTCTTATTCCCCCTTTTTTATTTTGCAAAGGTCTTATTATATCCAACAATGAATCCTGCAGTTAGTAACCTCGTGCTTATGCTTATCGGTATGCAAGTCTCCAAGAGACTTGATTTTGAAAATCCAGATACTCTTTTCTATGTTAGATTGGCGTTTGTTGTCGGTCAATCTATTACTCTATTGATCTACTTATACGTTAGATACACTATCGTCAAGAAAAATGATTTAACTACTTTGAAATACTTAGAACCAGCAAACAAGATGGCAGGTGAAACACAAGAAAAATTAGTTGTTACAACTGTTAAAGACTACGATTTAAAGCAAATTGATGCTTCAATTAAGGGTATCTTCACTGGTTTAGCAATGACTGGATTTATGCACTTATACATGAAATATGCTAACCCATTAGTTATGCAATCTATTACTCCAATCAAGGGTGCTTTCGAATCTAATATTGTTAAAATTCACTTATTAGGTAAGCCAGCTGTCGGTGATTTAAAGAGACCATTTGCTGCTCCACCATCTTTCCTTGCAGGTTTAACTGGTGGTGATGTTAAGACTGACAAATCTTCAATTGAAAAGGCAGAAACTGCAGGTACAGGTGGTGTCAAGGAAGATTAGTTAACAACTTGATAGATAGTTTTTCAAGTTTTCCTAAATCCATTATATAATTCTTTCTACATAATTGCCAATAAAATAAACATAACTATATAACATCCACATGTTAATATTGTTAATAATAAAACATAATTACCGCTAGTTTTAAAATAGTATTTATTATCAACTTCGATATGACCATCAACAATTTCTCGACTATTTTGATCAACTTCAGAATACCATTTATCTTCATTAAAATCAAGAAAGTATAAATCCATATTCATCCCTCTTGAGTAACCAATTATACATAATAGTAGACCATATATTTGGAAAACTAATCCAATAGACATAAATTCACGTGAAAACAATTTCATAATAAGCAAACTAAACGAAAAACATCCTATACATGTTCGTATATAAGCTCCTTGATAAGTCCTTTGATGTGCACGAATATCTAATTTCTGGCCCTTCGTTAGTCTTTCATCCAATCTTGATGGCTGTCTTTGCAATACATGATTTTCTTGAGCACTATTTCTTGCACGTAGTCCATCTGAACCACTCATTTTGTAAGTAGTTGTGGAAAAAGTGTATTATTAGGAAGGTCTTAGGGTTAACATTTGCAAAGTCCGATTTAGACGCTTTTTACAAATTGTGGCTCGCCGCATGAAACTTTTACACATCTACAATAGTGTTCATCTTCCACCTCAACGGTTCATTTAAATACTGGCCACTCGATTCTTCACTTTGTTCTAAAGATTCCCGCCATTCTGTATATCGCCTCCTAGCCTTAGGTGTAGTGAATCCAAATTGGCGTTCTAGCAACTCACCTTGGTCATTCAACTTAGAATAAAACTTTTTATTGTAGGTTTCAATATCAACAACTTCACTGTCGTTAATCTGAGTATCTTCACCAACAATGCTTCGGTATAATCTCTTTAGTAACGTATTTACTATATTAGATACTTTTGGTTCTTGATTCACAATCCACCATGCAAACCAAAACCTTTCATTCTTGCATACCAACATGCTTTTACTTAGATCAAAGTAAAAATCAGTATCTTGATACATGTTGATATCAATAAAACATAAGATATAGCTTGATTTGACCAACACATTAAGTTCATTTACTTGAAGATTCATTTTAATCGTAAGGTCATTGACTTCGCCCTCTTCTCGCTGAATCGAATCAATATCTTGCACCTTGATTTCAGACTTTTTCACTTCAAAATCACCTAAATCAAGAAGAATAAACCTATCTTGTGGCATTATGTCACCGAGATGGCTTGGAGCCATGTAATCTAATTTTATATCGTCCCATTCATCAATGATCTTTATATTTGTGGTATTCAATGCTGGCTTGTCCTTGATTATCACACCAATTGAACAATTATATAGCCCTGGTATTAAATCAAAACTCTTATTTACATTAACCGTATTCATCAGACCATTTGCACTAACATCATAGTCAAGATAATCAACATAAAATCGTCTATTTGCGAAAACTCCGTATACCAATTTCCATGAATCTCTAATGTAAATCGAGTTTACATCATTCGTGTCCTCTAGGTTGTAATATCTTTCTGTTATTTTTCTAATTGCACCTCTCCAGTAATCAAATGATCTAATATAATCTTTTAAAGCAGGTAAAACGCTCTTGACCTTTTCCATACCCTTGACTCCGAATTTTGAAATAAACATATTCATGTAAAGATCATTGTACAAAACAGCAAAAGCCCGACATGTTTGACGTAATTCATAGGGAACTTGAATAAATATTTTCTGTTGGATTTCTAAGGGCAGCTCTAATAGTCCGGGCATTTTGATAAAGAATGATTCAATGATAAAGGTCAAATCCATCGCTGAAGAAAATATTATTTATACTCATCGCATCTACAATTTGCGGAGAATTCATTTTGAATCTTATGTTATACAGTATTAAAGATTTTCTTTACATATATTTATAAATAGATTGTATAGTATATACTAAGCTATATGATCAATTATTTTTGGTTGTCCCTGTCTTCGTCTTCATCTTCTTCCTCATCGTCATCTTCCCTTTCACGATCGTAGAATTCGTCTAGAATTTTTGGAGAAATTCTGTTTAACATTTCCTTTGGATAAATTCTCAATAATGACCATGCTAAATCAAGAGATTCAAAAATAGTTCTGTTTTCGTAAGCACCTTGAGAAATGAATGTCTTTTCGAATTTTTCCAAAAATTCAAGGGAAAGTTTATCTTCTGTAGAAAGTGCTTCTTCACCAACAACAGCTTTCATAGATGCAGCATCTCTACCAATAGCATACTTAGCATACAATTGATTGGAAACATCACCATGATCTTTTCTTGTCATTCCTTCCCCAATCGCAGATTTCATTAATCTGGATAAAGATGGCAACACGTTAATAGGTGGGTAAATACCTCTGTTATCTAGTTGTCTATCAACAGAAATTTGACCTTCAGTAATATAACCTGTCAAATCAGGAATTGGATGAGTAATATCATCATTTGGCATGGTTAAAATAGGAATTTGTGTAATAGAACCATTTCTACCTTCAACTCTACCTGCTCTTTCATAAATGGTAGACAAATCGGTATACATATAACCTGGGTAACCTCTTCTACCTGGAACTTCTTCTCTTGCAGCGGAAACTTCTCTCAATGCATCAGCGTATGATGACATATCTGTTAAAATGGTCAAAACATGCCTTTCAGTCTGATATGCTAAATATTCAGCTGTAGTCAATGCTAATCTTGGAGTAATAATTCTTTCAATTGTTGGATCATTAGCTAAATTCAAGAACAAAGAAGTTCTTTCAAGGGATCCGTTTTCTTCAAAATCCTGTTTGAAGAATCTGGAGGTTTCTAAATTAACACCCATTGCGGCGAAAACAATAGAGAAATTCTCCTCATGACCATCATGCACATCTTTGGTTGGTCTAACTAAACCTGCTTGTCTACAAATTTGTGCAGCAATTTCATTATGTGGTAAACCTGAAGCGGAGAAAATTGGAATTTTTTGACCTCTTGCAATAGAGTTCATTGTATCAATAGCAGAAATACCGGTTGAAATCATTTCTTCAGGGTAAATTCTAGCATATGGGTTGATTGGTGATCCGTTAATATCTAAGTAGTCATCAGCGAAAACTCTTGGACCATTATCGATTGGTCTACCTGAACCATCAAAAATTCTACCAAGCATATCTTCAGAAACAGGAATCTTCAAACTAGAACCAGTAAATTCGACTCTAGTTTTCTTAACATCGATACCTGATGTACCTTCGAAAACTTGAACAACAGCCTTATCACCTCTAACTTCTAAAACTTGACCTGCTCTGGTTGTTCCGTCAGGCAAGGTCAAATCAACAATTTCATTATAGGTTGGAAACTTGACATTTTCTAAAATCACTAAAGGTCCATTGACACCACCAACAGTATTGTAATCTAAGTGTGGTTTGATGTTGAAACCTTGCGTAACAGCTTTCTTGTTCAATTCATCTTTGGAAAAATGTTGATAAAAATGTTAGTAACAGATTGAATATAACAGTTTAACTAAAAATTACATACATAGTTCTTTGTCCGAAAGCATTGTGCTGTGCTGCAAGCTTAAAGTGTTGTCTATCTACCCTACCCGTACGTAATCTGAAGCAGCCAAATGGGTATAGGGTTGTAGACGCTATTAAGCAGCCATCGCGCACAAACTGCAAACGCCTCCCAGACGATCGTCCACAGGCTTGCGTTCACTTACTCTTCGGGCACGAGAAGTTCAACAAGTGCTTCAGTTAGCTTACCATTGGATAGCAACCCCCAAGCATCTACTGCAGAAGGCGGGAGAAGAGGTGGCGATAGAATTTCAGGATTGCTTAAAGATGAAATTTCAAGAGAACGTTGAAACAACATAGTGGATTCTTGTTCTGTCGGAATAACCATCTTCAGCGGTTCAATCGGTTTTGCTGTAGTAGATTGAGGTTCCTTTCTTTGAAACCATTGCATTAATTTAGGCTTATCTTCAACTATTGGCATGATCATATTAGAGTGTGTCTTTTTTTCGTAGTTGATTTTCTTTTTGAGGACAAACACTATGTGGATTAGTAGTTTATCAAATCGGAGAATATCATAAAAGCTTAAATCTGATGATTTATAACTAGGATCAAGATGAAGAGTTAATGTGATTAGATTTTGCAGAATCTTTCCTATGCAGGTGCAAAATTCTTTTCGTCCGTATATACTCAACTCCGAAAATCTCTTCAAGTCTCTCACATTGAGTACCCTATCTCCTACTCGGAGCTGATTTTGTTCAGTTCCCATAGTATGATTTAGTCGTACTTGGTACACATTACTCAATACTTTCAAAAATTGACATGTCTTAAGGAATGATTCCAAAACGAGACTCATGTGGTAATTTGTCAAATTGGTAATCGGTATTATTGGAACAGACATTATGCTTATTCGTCCCTTGTTTTCCTCTAATTTCCACCAATTGAGAATTTGAAAAATGCAATTATCTTGTGTCTTTTTTATAGTCAAGTATTGCAGGTCAATTATTGGACGTGTTACCAGTTCGTTGTTATCAATTACTGATTCATTCGATAAAGTATTTCGTATTTTATTCAATTTGTCTTCAATTTCCCTCTTTCTTTCCTTTAAAACAATCATTTTCTCGGATAATGCAATATTTTCCTCCTGTTTTCGTTGTAAAACATTCCATACCTCGTCCAATTGGTTTATCTGAGTCATGGTATTTACATTCATTAGCATAAAGGCCAAACGAGCAATTGCATCACTACTGACTTCATCAACCATAGACAATGATTCACCTTTTAAGTAGCTCTCTAGAAAGCTCCTACTCTTTTCTTCTGAACATAGATCGAGAACTTGATTGATGTCATCTGTTGCCGCTTGATTTATAGATTGTAGATGAATTAAATTTAACCTATGTTTCAACAATCGGAAGCTAGTACAGCTTGCACAATAAAATCCTTCATTGTGTTTATCGGTATGACAAATACCGCATACTATCTTATTCATTTGGTTTGTTTCCGTACCATGTTCCGTTGATAAACAATGCTCAACAAGCGATGTTCCGGAGTCTGTGCAGAAAAATGACAAGCCACCAAGATTTTCAAATATCAAATCTTGAGTTATACGTGTAATTTCATGTTGGTTTCTTTTTGAGCCAAATAACTACTACATATGCTCTCTATTCGTTATAAAGTGTTGATTGCATTCATTTTTATATGCTTGGTATCCTTATATTTGGGATTTGCGAATATTTCATTACCACATGACAAATGGTTTCATTTTACAATGTTCTTTCTCATGACTTTAGGATTTTATTGGACCATTGAAACGGATCACCTTTGGAAACTACGAGGAGTAACATTTTTAGTATGCACAATTTTTGGTGCTATAGGTAGTGAATTTGCACAGCATTTTATATCACCATTTAGACAGTTCGATAAATTTGATATTTTAGCAAACATATGTGGCTCAATAACAGCTATTATAGGATCAGGAATTTATAATTACTACACCCAAGTGAAGAATAAATATACAGAAATTGCATTACAAGATATTGTCTAAAACTTGCAAGTCAAAGCGATTTTATTTGCTAATTCTTCCAAATATTTTTGATCAACTTCGTTAAAACCTTCAAGGTTCAAACAGTCAAGATCCATTACTCCCCTCAAGACACCATCTTGAACAATTGGAATAACAATTTCACTTTTAGTTTCACCATCACATGCAATGTGACCAGGAAATTCATCAACATTTGGAACTAATTGTGTCTTCAAAGTAGCAGCAGCTGTACCACAAACTCCGGTACCGATTTTAATTGATTGGCACGCTACTTTACCCATAAAAGGACCTAAAATAAGTGATCCTTCAACTTCAGGGTCACATACATAAAATCCTGCCCAATTGACACCTGTATCTTTATAGCAAAAGTAAAGTAAAGAGCTACAATTTGCCAAATTAGCTACCCAGTTTGTTTGTGACGAGGCTAGAGCATCATAAGAGTCTACAACTAATTGTAATGCAGATTCTTTGCTCATACCCGAATCAAAGTTAGAATAATCAGCATGATTCCCCATTTATAATAATGCAATATTTATAGATTTAAGTGAGTAAATAAATAGGTTGTACATAATCTTTGCGAAAAATAAGATCTTGGGGTGTACAGCCATGGGCTCGACTATTTTTTCCAATTTCGAGTGGCAACCTCGAAAGTTTGTAATAAAGATTGAGAGGTGGAAGAGAAAGAACATAACATTGTAGCTGAGCAGAGAACATATCCCAACACACACACACACACACACACACACACACAACCATCATGACCACCTCTGAATCATTATTTGACACCACTATCAACTCTGAACCATCTGTTACAGGACAAGAAGGTTTAGAATCAAACAACAACATTAACGACATGAACAATAACGAAACTGATTCTGTTGATTTAGATAAATCATTGATTACTTATCGTGTTTTAGTTTCTAGAAGGGAAGCAGGTGCAATCATTGGTAAAGAAGGATCTAATATTAGTAAGATTAGAGATCAATTTGATATTAAAGCTGGTGTTTCTAAAGTTGTTGATGGTTGTATTGATCGTATTTTAACAATTTCTGGTAGAGTGGAAAATATTGCAGATGCTTTAGTTAATATTGCTAATTTTGTTTTAGAAGCTAATTTAGTTACAATTGATGAATGTGAAGCCAATAATACCAATCCTTTAAGATTAATTAGTTATGAATATCCACCATTACGTCCGTTATCTCCAAGACCAAATTATAAGAGTGAAGAATTTAGAACCAATTTATTTTTAAGATTATTAATTCCAAATTCACAAATTGGTACATTAATTGGTAAAGGTGGTGAAAGAATTAGATCAATTCAAGAAGAGAATGATGTTAAAATGGTTGCATCAAAAGATTTTTTGGAAAATTCCAATGAAAGGTCTATTGAACTTCAAGGTACATTTGATAATTTAAGGAATGCATTATATGAAATTTCACAATATTTATTAAGGGATTATCAAGGAACTACATCTACACTTTATTATCATCCATGTAGTCCATTAGAACCAAGATTTTCTAGAAATAATCAAGTTCCAAATATTAGTAGAGACGATCCAAGAATTGTTGGTAAAGAAATAATTAAGAAAATTAGCTTTCCTAATGAATATATTGGTGCATTAATAGGTAAACGAGGATCAAGAATTCAAGAAATTAGAAATCAATCTCATTGTGCTGTAGCTATTGAAAATGAAAGTGAAAATGAGGATGAAAGAGAAATTACTTTAGTAGGTACTAAAGCTGCAGTTGATAGAGCAATTGATTTACTAAACATGTATTATCAAAGAGAGCAGAAGAGAAGATTAAGTTCTACAGAGTAAATGCCGAATTGTGAGAATTTTACAACTTTGGTTTGTTTAACTATTCAAGTAGAAATTTTGTAACCTGTATTTTTATGTTGAAAATCTTTTTAATAGACTAGAGTTTGGATGATGGAAAGTTAGGGGAAAAAACAAGAATTATTTAAATCTGTTTTTTTTTTTTTTTGGTTAAACAATTAATTGTAGTAAATATACAAATTATTTAAGGTAAAAAAATGAGGGATTTAAGCGGATTCTTCAGCTGGAGCTGCAAGAGTCTTGTAAACAATAACAGATGGTTCTTCAACTCTTTCATCTTCCTTTGGTTCAATGACATTAACGAAATCTGGTAATGCTCTTGGACCCTTCTTGTTTTGAGCTGGATCCTTCATGATCTTAACCTTTAAACCAAGAACACCTTGTCTTAAAAGAACGTGTCTAGTTGCAACTTCAATGAAGTCGTTAACTGGTTGACCAGAGTGAATCATGAAACCTGAACCGAATTTCATTGCCTTTGCTCTAGCACCCTTAGACTTACCAGAAATGATAACTTCAACACCCTTAGCACCGGATTCCATAACGTTTCTGATAACACCGTAAGCTGCTCTTCTGACAGCTAAACCGTTTAATAATTTGAATTTTAAGGATTCACATTGAGTTGCAGCAGATAAACCTCTGTTTTGAACTCTTTCAGCGTAAAGGATGATAGAACCTTGAGCTAAGTTGAATCTCTTTTGAATTAAAGCAGTTAATTCTCTGATTCTTCTACCCTTTTCACCTAAAACGTCAGCAGTTCTAGTTGCCTTGATGATAACTTCAGTCTTAGTTGGGGTGATCTTAACTTCACAACCAGCGTAACCTTCTTCTGGTAATTCTCTGGTGAAGAATTCGTTTAATTCAGCGTAAAAGACACCATCAGCGACAAGCTTTCTCTTCTTGGAAATAATGCTAACCATTTTGTTTATATTAGAGTTGCAAAGGGATCCAAAACAAAATAGGTGGAATAAAGACAGTTGAAGGTTGGAAAGCACACAGTTTTTCACCACATTCACACTCTCTCCCACTCTCACCGATCGACAATGGAACTGCTGCATTCGGTAACCGCTGCAAAGAGGAAAAAAAAAAAGGACGCGCGTCCACGAGGGTTTGGCTCAAGCCCTGCACACACGCACGTGACAAGAGAAAGGAACCAACCATAGTGTAAGCCGCGATGTTTGTTGGCGAGCCAGTGAGAATTGTATTGTTTCCTGCCCACTACTCTTGCAGTATTGTTTGCTAGCGGTCGCACAAACCAAAACACATTGTTTCACGGCTCCCCCAGGTCAACGCGTTTGGTCGCCCCTGGGTTTGTGCCGAAGTGCTTGACTGGTGTGGTAAATATTATACTACCAGTATTCTCTTAGTTGAATTAATTAGCTGTCTATTATGGTGGCAATATTATTGCACTTGCTTCTGGCGTCTTCCTCTTTTTTTTTTTCAAATTCTCCCAGACTAAGTCCTGTTTGATAAAATGCCGTTACTGTTAAAAAATACCGACTTAATTCCCGTCGTTGCGGCAAATGTTACATTATGTCTCCGCGTGTTTTCCATGCCGGAAGCTGTCTATAAGAGTTTTACAATCTTCCGTGTAAAGTAAATACCTTAAAGCAATGTCTACTTGTGGCTGTTGTTGTAGATGCAGAAGAATCATCCAAAAGATATAAACTCTAAAGCTGCTTTTCGGGAGACTCGAGCTGCAGAGATTGTGTTCTCTGGTTCCGAAGAGGTGAAAGTTTATTGCATTTCTCGATTTCGAATTTTCAGCCTCCTCTGCCTAAAATTAGATCCAGACCGTAACTTTCTTCACTGACTTTGTAACATCGAAGTTTCATTCCACAACTTATGCAAACCTCGTACCTGATTTCTCCATTCCCCTATCGCTTTTCAGATTTAATCTTTTTTTTTTGAACCCTTCTCTTGTATTGATCAATTCAAACAACTAGACCTATATCTTTGAAAATTGGTTAAAGGTAACATTCAAGTTCCGACCCCACCATATCATATACAATGTCTAATGCTCAAACTAGGGTCACATTCAATGTATCCGATTATTATGAAATTCAAGAAATTGTTGGTGAAGGTGCTTATGGTATAGTCTGTTCCGCTATCTATAAACCAACAAAACATAAAGTTGCAATAAAAAAAATACAACCTTTTGAAAGGACAATGTTTTGTTTAAGAACTTTAAGAGAATTAAAACTTTTAAAACATTTTAATCATGAAAATATTATATCAATACTTGATATTCAAATTCCATATGATTTTGAAAGTTTTAATGAAGTTTATCTAATACAGGAATTAATGGAAACAGATCTTCATAGAGTTATTAGAACTCAAAAATTAACTGATAATCATTGTCAATATTTTATTTATCAAACTTTAAGAGCTTTAAAAGCTTTACATTCTGCAAATGTATTACATAGAGATCTTAAACCATCAAATCTTTTACTAAATTCAAATTGTGATTTAAAAATTTGTGATTTTGGATTAGCTAGAAGTGTAGCACCTCAGGAGGATAATTTTGGGTTTATGACAGAATATGTTGCTACAAGATGGTACAGAGCTCCAGAAATTATGCTGACTTTCCAAGAATACACAACTGCTATTGATGTTTGGTCAGTAGGTTGTATCCTAGCTGAAATGCTCTCTGGTAGACCGCTTTTCCCGGGTACAGATTATCACAATCAACTTGCATTAATTATAGACATTTTAGGTACACCAACAATGGATGATTTTATGGCAATAAAATCTAGGCGGGCAAAAGAATATTTAAAAATGCTACCTTTTAAAAGAAAGAAACCTTTTAATCAACTTTTCCCAAATGCAAATCCTGATGCAACTGATTTATTAGAAAAATTATTAACTTTTAACCCCAAAAATAGAATAACAGTTGAAGAAGCTTTAAATCATCCATATGTTGCATTTTATCATGAACCAAATGATGAACCAACAGCTGAAAAATTACCTGATGACTTTTTCGATTTTGATAGAGTAAAAGATCAATTGACAATTCCTCAGCTAAAAAAAATGTTATACGATGAAATAATGAAACCTTTAAGCTAGCATTCATTTCCCATATTAACTAACCTCAAATGTATAAATATTTAATATTGTACTTATATATACCATAAACTCTGCAAAATTGCATCCAATATTAAGTATTTTTCAACGTATTGTGTGTGGGCTGAACTTTTTTTTTTAAACGTGTGTGTACAATGCACCACCTACCCTGTTACACCCTATGGTTCCATATTATTTCACGAATAGACAGAGAAACAATCAACTCAATGGATGATATTTTTCCTTTGGAAGTTTGGCTGAAAATCTCAACTTTCCTCCATGCTGAAGATTTATTCAATCTTGCCATTACTAATAAACGTTATTACAACAATTTCACATCCGACACTGTTTGGTGGCCCAAAGTCCGTAAATTATGGTTCCTATCAGATTACAACCCACACACATTAACATACAAGAAATATTTGAAAAAGGGAGAAAGCTGTTTTCACTATTTCCGAAGGAAGAAAAATGATGATAAGTTCCTTAAAGGTTTGATTACTGAAATCTCTGTACATAACGATAATGAAAATATTCAAAAGGGATTAGCTCGTGTTTATTCAAACTTTTCGAATTATGTACCTTCATTACTTAGTGAAACACTACATGTTACTGAAAAATTATTCCGAAATGGTTTTGTTTATCAAAAAGATTTTCAAAATCTGCAAAGAGCAAGAAATTTAAAGCTTGATAGAATTTACATTGCATCAAATATATTAGAATCTGGTAAACAACTCGAAGCTCTTCAATTTTACGACAAATTAGTATCCGATGAATTACCTGATACAGATTTAGAAGACGTTTTATTAACTTTGTCTTTATTTGATACTCGTTACCATGAATTGATTCTGGTACGACATCGTGTTCTCAAACATATAATGTTAATGTACAAAATGCATAAGTTCTCTTCTGTTACTGAAAGTATGGTATTTCTTTCCAATCTTTTATTAGAGACAATACATAAAAACGCATCTCCAATTATGCAATCAATCCAAATACCATCGCTTCACCTACCTAATTTAGAGGATAAAAGTATTTTAAGACATTATTGTGGAGATTCATTTATGGTTGGCAGTCACAATTATGTTATATTGGAAAAATTGACTAAATTACTGGGTATTGAAGGAGTATTATTCAATGATTACGGTGCACGTATCAAGGAAGGCGAGAATACGAAAGTTCTTTTCAACAATGGGAAAGCAACTTATTTACTGAGAGAAGAAGAGTTGCCTCCAGTATTAAACACATTTTTTGAGAAGGACAATAAGTATCTTGTTAAAAAATTCCAAACTTATTTTGGAGGCACAAAGTCTCGGTTTGATGATATGAATGGTCATGACCAAATCATATATAAGGACCTTGGTGGAGTCAAAGTCGTTTGTGTAGAACGAATGAAAAGTATTCAAGGACAAGTCATTATCTGTGGTGGGTTTGTAAATAGAGAAAATTGGGAAACGCTGGAAAACATATGGGAGAAACGCTTGATTTGCAGGACGACCTACAATAACTATATCCTTCAACAAGTTGGCCATGAATTGGTAGAAGAAAGTGATCAATTGGAAGATACTAATATTTGGGAGGCATTAGGTCTTCAAGTTGGAGACGTTGTTTGGTCAGATGCATCACAAGCAAGAGGTGTTATTATTGAAATCTCGGATAGCGAGATAGGCGATAACACCACGTACAGTAATAGAAAAGGAGATGTATCCAAACTTAAAGGTCAACCATTATACACTATATTCTTTGGAGCATATGGATTTGCAACATTTTCCAGACAGTTCTTAAAACGTGATATGAGTGACCGTGTTGAAGGTTTATTAGTTTATGATTTAATTGGGAAATGGTTTAAAACTTATGATTATAAGTTACATCGATTTATCTATAGACATGAAGTTATTTAATCGCTGCGGGTTCAGGATTTGGTGATACCTTGATAGGATTGTGGAATCTATCATATGGAGAGTATCTGAGAGGCAAGAATTTGTCCATGAGTATATTTTGGAACAACGAGTACGAATTAGAACTTATCCAATACATCACCAAGGCTGCTGGAGCTTGAGTGGACACAGCAGTGAGGAAAATCAATGAAGATCTTGATAAGTTGATGACAACGTCAAATGCAGTTGGTCTTAAACTGTTCTTTTTACCTCTTGTAGTGAGTTGCATCAAATCTGCAGTTTTAAAATTCCATTCAGCATTACATAGTGCAACAACACCTAATGTTATTGGAAGTATGAAATAGGGATCACTTACCGATAAATCGTGTAGATGTAGAAAATGTTCAGTTGTCAATGACATATCAATATTTGCTCGTCCAAAGTCAGACCAACCAGTTATAGTTCTAAATATGTATGAAAAAGAAACCCAAAGTGGGATTTGAACTGCAGGTAAAAGCATCATTTTCCACGTTTGACATCCATACTTTTTGAAAAGATTTCTTTGTCGTTTGATTTTTTCTCTTGCTGCCAAAATCATAATTTTATCAGCTGTAAGTGTTGCCTTTTCATTTGGTATTGCAGATGTAGATTTAGCTTGTTCACGTTGTGCAATAGATGCAAGTTTAGCTCTAAGCACCGGAGTGGTGGCCTGTATAATTGGTCGAAGTTCATTTTGTTTTCGTAGTCCCTTACGTTGATATATTGCAATAGGAAGAGTAAAGCACGTACGCATGGTAAATGTTGTTAATGGAATAAATATCCACCAAGGTAGACCTGTGTCTGCATGAATTTGGATCATCATTTCGGAAGCATGTTTGAGAGATTCAATAATAGGTTCAAAGGATATACTCCTTTTAGTTGTAATTCTTGAATGAATTCGAAGTTGACCAATTATGGGCCTATTCAAATTAGAAACCAACATTTCTCAATTTCAAATGTATGTACAAGATAGGGTATTCGTGTTTTGTCTTTACAAGAAATCTGATGATCTTTAGGTGAAGATTTCAACATGAATTTCACCAGCGAATTTTACATGCATCAACAATTTTTGTTATATTTGCATTCTTTTCCTCTCTTCCTGTCTCTGTATCCACAATAACATACAGTCAACAATACATTAATGTCTGGTGTCAAAAGAGGGAGGACCGCACCTAAACTCAACAGAGCTTGTTTACTTTGTGGAATAGTACAGAGTCTTAGTCAGTTTAGAAATGAAGGATGTCCAAACTGTGAGTCAGTGCTACATTTCCAGGACAATGATGACGTTATCAGAGAATGTGCATCACCTACATTTGAAGGTCTTGTTGCTGTGAGAGGATCCAGCGAGTCTTGGGTGGCCAAGTGGTTAAGAATTGAGAACTTTGTGCCAGGATTCTACGCAGTCAGAGTTTCCGGTAAGCTTCCTGACGACATCAAGAACGACCTCTACGCTCAGGGTATAGAATACAGACCGCGTGATGGAAGTGTGCAAGATTAACTGGATGCAACTTCTCTGTTCCTGTCATACCCACGTCTCTGTATATTTATCTAGTGTCATACGTACCAACCGCTGTGTAAACACCTAAACCTCTAGCCTGACAGCCACCGGGTCTCGCCAGATCCCGCGACACGGAACTTGTCGTGGCGAAAACGAAAAGGAACGATTTAAATCTCACACTTCTCGTTTAAGTAAAACATTCTCGTTCCGCTCGTTCCTTTTCGTTCCTTTTGCGTGCAGGGAAAAATTTTCACATGCTGGCGCCCCATGTCCATTTTTCACTCGGTTCTGACATGTGAAGAGCGTCGAGGTCGAGGTGGAGGTAAGGTATTTAAACATCTGGACATCCACTGCTATACCTTTCTTTCTTATTCTCTCCTTTGTTTAACAAAAACACTTGAATATCAACATGTCCGCACCATCCCAAACTTACAAAGTCGCAGATATTTCTCTTGCTGCATTCGGTAGAAAAGATATCGAATTATCTGAAAATGAAATGCCAGGTTTAATGTACATCAGAAAGAAGTACGGTCCATCTCAACCATTAAAGGGTGCTAGAATTGCTGGTTGTTTACACATGACCATCCAAACTGCTGTTCTTATTGAAACTTTAGTTGCTTTAGGTGCAGAAGTTACTTGGTCTTCATGTAACATTTACTCTACTCAAGATCACGCTGCTGCTGCAATTGCTGCTGCTGGTGTTCCAGTTTTCGCTTGGAAGGGTGAAACCGAAGAAGAATACGAATGGTGTATTGAACAACAATTATTCGCATTCAAGGACGGTAAGAAATTAAACTTAATCTTAGATGATGGTGGTGATTTAACTAAGATTGTCCACGATAAATACCCAGAAATGTTAGAAGGTTGTTTCGGTTTATCTGAAGAAACTACTACTGGTGTTCACAACTTATACAAGATGATCAAGGATGGTCAATTGAAGGTCCCAGCTATTAACGTTAACGATTCCGTTACTAAGTCTAAGTTCGATAACTTATACGGTTGTAGAGAATCTTTAATCGATGGTATTAAGAGAGCTACTGATGTCATGATTGCAGGTAAGGTTGCAGTTGTTGCAGGTTTTGGTGATGTTGGTAAAGGTTGTGCTATGGCTTTAAGAGGTATGGGTGCAAGAGTTATCGTTACTGAAGTTGATCCAATTAACGCTTTACAAGCTGCGGTTTCCGGTTACGAAGTTAACACCATGGAAAACGTTGCAAGCATTGGTCAAATCTTTGTTACTACTACTGGTTGTAGAGATATCATCACTGGTGCTCACTTTGAACAAATGCCAGAAGATGCTATTGTCTGTAACATTGGTCACTTTGACATTGAAATTGATGTTGCTTGGTTAAGAGCAAACGCTGTTGAATGTGTTAACATTAAGCCACAAGTTGACAGATTCTTAATGAAGTCTGGTAGACATGTCATCTTATTAGCTGATGGTAGATTAGTCAACTTAGGTTGTGCTACTGGTCACGCTTCCTTTGTTATGTCTTGTTCTTTCTCTAACCAAGTCTTAGCTCAAATTGCATTATTCAAGGCTAACGACTCTGAATTCAGAACTCAATTCCCAGAATTTGAAAAGACTGGTCCATTCACCGTTGGTGTTCACATCTTACCAAAGATCTTAGATGAAACTGTCGCAAGATGTCACTTAGACCACTTAGGTGTTAAGTTAACCAAGTTATCTCCAGTCCAAGCTGAATACTTATCTTTACCAGATCAAGGTCCATACAAGCCAGAACACTACAGATACTAAGTGTGCTGATCTTATATTTGTTTCCTTACTTTTTTTCTAATCGCATCAACTGCTAGATTTTACGTCTTTCTATAAAACACATCATGATTGTATATTATTTACAAGGTGAATATAATTCTCCTCAACGGGTTTCATTAAACAAAATACCATTAAACTCGAAAAATAACGTAAATGTAGATAGTGGGGAAAAGGGATGCCTATTTTTTTTTTTTTTGATGGGGGACGTACCCCACGAAAAAATCACCAGCCCTCTCATTTCTAATCTGAACTGATAACAATAACGATGATGTCTTTACCAATAGCCGAACCCAAACTAATGAACCCAGAAATATTAAACAAAAATATACCCATGGATAGAAAATGGTCTATTCCTTACTACATTAAGCTGCAAGCTATAGGAAGTAATTTTGAGGATCATGAAACGGAGTCTGCTAATGTACAAATGCCAGACACGCTGAGGTGGCGGAAACTGAACCATTTGATAAGCACAGGATATTTAGGAAGATTTCCGGGATTTTTTCTTGATGGAAGTCCACAAAATGAAGAATATTTATCAAGAGTTTTGAATTTGATAGACTCTTATAAGCCGAAAGAATCTGATACTATAACGGATACAGATTATGTTTTAGAATTAGATAATGACACTTCAGACAGATCATATGGCGGATATTATTTAAACGGGAACGCCACTTATAGGCAAATCAAAGAATCAGGGGTAAGTGATCCAGCAATTGATTTGCGATTGCCAAAGGGCTGGAGTTTGGATAGTACGAATCAGGTTGATGTGTCTGAAGATCTACAATCTCTTAAAACTGGCTTAATCGAAAACAATTATTTTAACATATATCCAAGAAGCTCGAATAAAGGCGGTGTCGTTACTGTGCCATTAGATTGCTTACCGTCTTTTCTGATAGGGATATATTATTTTGAAATTACGATAACAGAAGGTACGGGTTATGAAATCGACATGGCAATCGGTTTTATAAAAGAAGAATTGAAAAGCATTAGTGATGTAAAAATAAAAAATATTGACCTTAGAGTACCGGATGATAGAGTGGTAAGTTGGTATGGCAAAAATGGATTGTTTACCGTTTGGAATGGGAAAAGAGATGATAAAGCCTTTTGTGGATTCGGGAAAGGAGATACAATTGGTCTAGGTTTTAACCAAGTCAAAGATGAATTTTTTATAACTAAAAATGGGAATTACTTGGGAAGTCATGGGTCGATAGATAGTTTCATTAATAAAGGTTTTGAAGGTAAAAATAACACCAAGGGGCTACTACCATGTGTTTGTTTTGGTTCTTGGACTGGAGCAAAATTGAATTTAGGCGACGACCCAAATAATCTGTTTAGCTTTGATATTGAGTATTATGTGAAAAAGAATAAGAATGAAGTGATGGATAAGATTGAAACAACTAGATTCATGAATAACTCAAAGTCTGAATTAAACTTCATTGATAGCGTGATTATGGGATATTTAAAACATAATGGATATGCTCAAACTGCAAAAGGGTTTGAAAAAGATATAATGGATTTGAGGAATGAAGATGTAAGTGAAGTAAGGAAGAAAGGGTTTGAATTATGTGAACTGAAAGAACAAATCAAGCATTCTATGAACCAAGATCAATACGATAAAGTAGTAGAATTATTGGTTACTCAATATCCTACATTTTTTGATGATAATTCAAAGATTCTTTTCCGACTTGAGGTTGTACGATTATTGTATAACCTGGATCATGGTATTTTTACAGTCAAAGAAGGTATTGAACGTGCATCAGAATTAAAAGAATTATTCAGTGATGAAGAATCACAATACTATGTGGATCAAATTAGTGTTGTGTTCTCTTATTCCAAAGTACGTGATTGCCCTCTATTCTCTGATTTTTTTGACCTTGATAAAACAAAGATTGTTTACGCCATTCAAATTGCTCTTAACAAGATTAACAATTTATCATTAGTTTCCCCCTTAGATAAACTGATTTTACAGGCCGACGAGAAGTTAGTATCAAATATGCAAAATTTGGGCAAAGATAAGAGCGTCTTACTAATTAATTTACTTGATGATTATGTTAAAAAATATTGAGCTATATATTGAGTCCATAAAAATCGTTACAAAAATCACCATAAAAATCATCAAAGGTCATAAATAAGTAAAATGCTAGATATAATCATGAATTTTTTCATTCATATAATCAGATAGCTTGATAACACCATCTACATTACACAATGTGTACATATCATTTTTTTCGTAGCTTTCAGGAAGCATTTCCATATTATTGTTGACCCTAATAAAACCAATGGTGTTTGGCATTTCTGGCCTTTGATTCATAAAGTCAAGAATGACTTTGAAATCACCAATTGCCATGTGCGAACCGGGATAGTTCATAGCATCCACAATATAAGTTTGATCTTCAACAATATGATTTTTCACCATATTGTGTAAAGCTGGTAAAAAATCTCTGTGTTCTTCAAAGTTGTCCGGGGTTATAATAACTTTAGAAAGATCTTTGCCTATCAATTGGGGTTTCAAGAAACCAAAATGTAATTTATCAGGATTTTCTGAAAAAGAAACTTTGGTCAAATGATTAGATAATTGATGTATGTAAAGCTGTTTCTGCTTCGCATAACGGATAGTTTGTACTAGTGAACGATTAACTGAAGATGACATTCTGTGTATATTTGTTGCTAAGAAAGTAATGAATCAATAATTGAATTAACAAGAGCCTTATCGCTATCTGTAATTTCCCCTTTGTTCTTCTTCTTGGCGTCCCTTAGAATAGCCAGGGCAGTGTCAAGATCCAAATCACCTTCCTGTCTTTCAATTCTTAGCGGCCGAAACGTTTTTTCCATTTCCCGCCAGTTGACGAGCCTCGCCGACTGACGTACCTCTGAAAGGCTCAGCCAGTCATGTTCACATTCACTTTCCTCTTCTACATGATCAACACTGTCCGCCAAAACTATTACTGTTTCACCGTCCCATTGAGGAGGATTTTCATCATCCATCATTGCGTTAAGTTTGTTAATAAGTGGTTGACACAATTCGTATTCTGTTTTATTCTTGAACACCAAAATTATAAGTTGTAGGGTATCACGTAATTCTCGTGTTTCTGAATCAAGAAGTTCTGTAAGCCACGTCTGGTAGCACATCACATTATCTTCATCAGGCTCATCAATAAAAACAACAATATTTGCAGTATAGTATTTAGATTTCAGTGTAAGATTTTCAAGAATCAGACCTGCTTGTGATGTGTCTGTCATTTTATCTTGGAATACTTTGTTTTCATCAAGGATAGATTCTATAAAATTCCTCTTGTCAAAAGTCTTGGGCCCAAAAAGCAGTATTCTATTCATTGTTATGTTTGTTTATTGTGACAGGAAGAAAAAGTACAGGTCACTTTTTGATTAAAAGATTCGTAGGGTTTTTCAAGGACAACAATAAATTTTAATGTGCGTAAAGAAGGAACCTTTTCTTCTTTTAATTTTAGATCAAACATGGCTACATTTGGTCATAAAAATTAATAAAAGTATCCGAAAATGCATTGGTCTCAGCTTTATGAAAATGAAGATGAAATAATACAGGCATATTTAGGCAAAGGTGACCAAAAGGAAAAATTGCCCCCACCGAAAGGGTACACTCCTACTGCGTACGCTGACTTGGATGCAGGGATATTTGATACAAGTCCGAATTCATCTACAAAGAAGAAAAGATTATCAGAAAATGTCCAGTTGGTAAAATTTAAAAAGAAGAAACTCTGGGAATTGGCTGCTACACCAGGTAAAAATATTTTCATGAATTTTGGTATGAATTACATGTCTCCGAATGATATACAGGTCATTCCGATAATGATGTTATTTATGTTGTTTATTAATACATTTAAGGAAATGTTTGAAGTGAATTCAAGATTTTCAGCAGTAGATGCAAGTATTGATGCAGAAGTGGATTCATATGATATTAATATAATGAAAGGTATATATGTGTTATCATGCTTTGGTAACCTACTCGTTGGCCTATGGAAGCTTAACAAAATGGGACTAATCCCTAATACTGCTAGCGATTGGCTCGGCTGGGAATCTAAACTACTCGGTGCAGAAACTTTTATATAGTATTTATATGACTATGATCTCGAAAATTTGAAGGTACCTGACCTTTTCAGTCCAAAAATTGATTTACTATCATCTTGAAGAGTATCCGTCATTGACACCATATCTGATGTATCAATCACTTCATCTGTTTCATTTCTCAATTTCTTTATCAACGTAACTGCCTCTTCTTTTTCAATTTTGTTGAATTGTCTATGTCTTATTTCGTCAACTCTGTAATTATCCAAATTTCCTTCGTTAAATAAATTAACAATTTGTTCTGACTTCAAAAACAGGTTTCTTAATGATTCTAACGAAGTTTCTGCCACATCGGCATCACCATCAAAGAAACTTATAATGGAATCTTTAATATATGTTAGATCGTTGGAGAAATTTTGGATTGAAGCTTCAGTCACATATCTTGATTCTAAAATTGAATCATTGAAAAATTTAGAAATCTTATCAAGAATTTTAAGAAGCAACAAGGATTTCACAGATTCTGGGAGATGTGAAAAATTTAGACGGAAAGAGCCCTGTAAGAATTCTATCAAATCAATCAAACTTGTATTGGGTGTTGACTTAACTTCATCAGCATCCCACTCAAAGCCAACCATGTCAAACAATGAGTGTATTTTACTGTCAATGAGAGTAAACATACTTTCAATAGCAAGTCTTCTTGTTTTCTGGAAATCACCAATAGAAGATAATCTGATTAAATGTGAGAAAATTCTAGTTCTCATTATGAGAAGATCATTAGAAGTATTCAAATAAGTTTCAATTTCAGGAATAGATTTTAGATAGAAGTCAAGATTGATTAAATTCTGTGAAACAACTTCTTTATAAGTTGACTTAATTTTATCATCTAAATCTTTCAAAACAATGTTAGAAAGCACCTCATCAATTGATTTTCCAATCTTTGAAATGATTAAATTGATATCATTTGTATAATAACGAGAAACAAAACTGTAAATATCACTAATGAATTGCCTTAAAAGTTGACATGTATCTAAGTAAATTGCAGAAAATGGGAGTGAAATTGGAAACTTTTGATCATATTGTAGCTTGCAAAAAACATCCTTGCAAATATCATTGTAAGCTCGAACATCTTCCACAACCAAAGATTGTGCGTTATCCTGTAATGATAACAACGAATAATGTTTTCGAAAATTACCAACCAGTTTTTTAACAAATTTATTAAATAATTTAAGCAATAATTTGTAAATTGGTTCTGCATTAAAATTGTAATACGTTAAAATTTGATAGTAGGTACCTAAAATGTCATTAAGCCCAACAAAATCATCCAAGTCGTCAAATTCGTAATATTCTATGTGGTTTGTTAAAATTGGGAGTAAGTTTTTTTGTATGGAGTTAAAAGTGTTGTTTATTTCATCGATTGTTCTAATTTGAAAATTTGTTTTTTCGTTTATAATTTTATCAATGATTGAAAAGGAACAAATTGAAAACAGATTGATTTTCAAAGATTCATTACTTGAAAATACCTTGAGTTTGCTAATTGAATCCTTGATAGGAATAAATAAATGGTCTACTCTTCTTACCATGTCATTAGCAAAATACTCTTTCAAATCATTTAATTGGTTCAGTTCACTGAAGACCAAAATTGAATGGTAAAATGGTTGTAATTCGACATTCAAAGCTTTAAGAGGATCAAAAAACATAAATTCACTACTTCTGAAAGAAATTTCCACTGGTGTATTTACCTTATAGCCAATTAAATTTAAATTTTTATTTTGTTTGTGAAACCAATCGTTATTTATATTAGCAAAATTGTCAAATATAAGTTCACCAAATTCAGTTAAGTTTTTTTCAATACTTAGGTTCAACCATTTGTTGAGCTGATTAAAAGTTTCATCAATAATTAACACTTTAAATGCTGGAATGGAATTGTAGAATTTGTCAACAAATGTATAAGTGTCAGTGTGTCTGTTCTGAGACAATGACTTCAACAAAATCAATGCTCTATAAAAATCTTCAGTTTTGATCATTCCTGAAATTTTATTAACAAGATCAAGAACCTCTAAACATGAATTAATTTTACTATTTGTGTCTTCAATCCTTTGTTTTGTCTGTTTCAAATACAAGACTTTTTTCTTTTCTTCGAGTAACAACTTTCCAGATTTGTTCAAGCTTTTATTTATAGATGAAACTTTTTTACCAATGTAGTCACAAGTATCATCAATCTTGTTTATCACTGAGACACAATTTACAATGTCATCAATAGATTCGAAAGCAATGTTTTGCAATTCTGATTCCTTTTCCATGCTTACTGATTCCAATTTATCGATCAAATCATCAAGTTTCCCATTGTTGATCAACTCTGACTTAATGATGGGAATGAATTGATCCAAATACTCAGATGACCCAAGAGCATACTCTATCAGTTTGTTGTCATTGTTTGACATAGTGTGATGTTGCTGATTTAATATCACAGTAAAGGTATATCAAACTGAGGAAGGTTGTGTGTGTTTATTTGAAAATCATTGATGCGACTTCATGCGATCTGGTACTGATTTTTTTGATTTACTGACCCTTTTTTAGAACAGGAAAGGAGTTTATATCTATACCAAAAAATACTAAATGAATCCTAAAGATAAAGTGATAAAACATCCACCATTAAAAAAATATTCATACACTGAATTAGATACAACTTTATATGTAAAATCTTCTACGCCGTTTATGTCTGCTGTGAAAAGAATAAATAAGATGATTTCAAAATTCGATGAAATTCCGAACAAAAGAGGTAAATTGGTACGACGTGGTAATATTTCAAAAAAGGTTAAATATATTACAGTTAAAGGGATGGGTAAATGTTTAGAGAAAGTTTTGAATATTGGGATACATTTTCAAAGTGAAAATTTCAAAGTTGATACTTTTACTAAGACCATTGGAGTTTTAGATGAGATAGTAGATGGTAATGAAGATGAAACTGAATCGGAACTAAAAAAGAGGAATGTAGGTGCGATAGAGATTAGGATATATGTATAATTTATAGATTTGATAGATTTGATTCATTTTGAATTTGGATCTTTTTAAGACACATATTTGAAATAGATTCGAGTTCATTAACGATTCTATTCAAATTTTTATTTTTCTTTGCATTGAGATCTAGATCGGGATTTTGTGAAAGAATATTTTGTTTCATTAAAAGTGCCTTCTCTAAACATCGATCATATTTCCTTTCAAAGTAAAGTCTTTCCAATCCGTGTAATGTATTTTCTCTTTCAATCTTTGGCGCTTCAGATATAGAATAAGTTTTATCTGTTTCAATTTTATGCAATACCTTTTCAACATAGTCGGTTATGAAAGTATGATTTTGAACAACAGGTCCTGAATTCCAAAAGAGATTCTTTTGAACTGTATATTCTTCTTCAGATTGACCCTTCCTTTTCTTTGTTATTCCACTAGGTAACTTAAAGACAGATTCACCGTCATTGTAGTCCATTTGTTTCGGGAGTTGAATATTATCAGCCTGCATTTTCCCTTGATTGTAAAGTGGTTTAAAAATATGAAATCGACGGTATGAAACGAAAGACACAGTGAGTAATTTGTGGTTTGGTATTTACAGAATAAAAAAGTAGTCAAGGATAACTTTTGGTGGAAAAAAATAGCATGACATCTTGAAAGGGCTGAAAACCGTTAGATTTTTTTTTTTGAGCCGATAATAATGTTATCACAAAATTACACCGATTTACAGAGTTGTTCGATTGAAGTCATAATAGATAGTACTTTAAGTACTAGTAATTGTTAGGAATTGGTACGATCGATAAAAAGAATTATTTAGTGAGTAATTACACATTTTTTTCACCTTGAATTGTGGCAACGCAATATCTGGTATGTCTGTAATTCCTAAATTCCATTAGATAAATACCTTGCCAAGTTCCTAAAGCCAAACGGCCATTTGAGATTGGAATTGATAATGAGACTCCAACAATTGAGGATTTAGCGTGACCTGACATATCATCGGGACCTTCATCAGTGTGAACGAAAACTTCACCGTCATCATCGGGTACTACATTGTTCAAAGCTGTTGTCATATCAGTTCTTACATCCGGATCACAGTTTTCATTAAGTGATATAGCGGCAGAAGTATGTTGCAGAAATAAGTTTAGAATTCCTACTTTGTAATTTTTCAAACTTGGAAGATTTCTTGTAACTTCATCTGTTACTAAGTAGCATCCACGAGCACGAGGTGAAAAGGAGAAACGATGTTGTTCCCACGACATTAGTTTGTGGTTGTTTTAGGCTTTAATTGGGTAAGGAAGACGACGAGTAGGGGATGTGTGAATTGTAAATGAAGAAATCCAGACATTCACGTGACTCAAGCGGGATGTCTCGGCAATCTGTCAGAATCGAATCGTATACAGTTTACATCAGACTGGAATTCATTAACTAAAAAGAACTAGAAATGTCATTATCTTAAGGTAACTATTTAGAGGTGTCAACAACGTATCTACCTAAAATCTTACCTTGTTCCATCAATTCGTAAACGTGAGCTAATTCGGATAAACCAACAATCTTAATTGGAGACTTGACCTTACCATCAGCAAAGAATTCTAATGCTTCTCTAGTGTCTGCTCTGTTACCAACATAAGAACCCTTAATTTGAATAGATTTGACAACATGTTGGAAAACATCAGACTTACAAACAGCACCAGATGGTAAACCAACAAGAACGACCTTACCAGTAGATCTAACGTAATCACAAGATTGAGAAATTGCTTTCTCAGAAACAGAAACGTTGATAACACCATGAGGACCTAAACCGTTAGTTGCAGCTTTGATATCAGCAACTAAATCTTTAGATTTAGTGAAATCAATAAAGACATCACCACCTAATTGATGGAATAAATCTTTCTTTGCGTCACCACCATCAATACCTAAAACTCTTAAACCCATTGCCTTTGCATATTGAACAGCAAGAGAACCTAAACCACCAGCAGCACCAGAAATAGCAACCCATTGACCTGCTCTTAAATCAGCAGTCTTTAAAGCCTTATAAACTGTAACACCAGCACATAAGATTGGTGAAACTTCAGCTAAGTCAGTACCTTTTGGGATTTTTGCAGCTTGAATAGCATCAGCAGTTGCATATTGTTGGAAGGAACCATCGTGAGTGTAACCGGATAAATCTGCCTTTTCACAATTAGATTCATCTCCTTGTTCACAAAATTCACAAGACATACAAGAACCGTTTAACCACTTGATACCAGCATAATCACCAATTTCAAAGTTAGTAACGGAAGCACCTTTTGCAACAACAATACCTGCACCTTCATGACCACCGACCAATGGTAATTTTGCAGCTAAAGGCCAGTCACCTTTCCAAGCGTGTAAATCAGTATGACAAACACCAGAATACTTAACATTGATTAAAATTTCATTAGCCTTTGGTTGTGGAACTGGAATTTCCTTGTATTGTAATGGACCACCATGTGTTTCAAAGATAACACCCATTTGCTTTTGTGGAACAGTAAAGGTAGATTGGAATCTAGTGAAAGACTTGGTAGCCTTTGCGGATTGTTTTAAAGCAGAGAACATTTAAAGATAGAAGTTCTTTATTACAATGAAGGATCAAAAGAGAAAAGAAAAGGCGATAAAAGAAACGCAAAGCAACAAAACGGGGGGAAGAAAGGTGGTTTTAAAACATTTACATGACTTGAACTGGAACTGAAATTAAGCTTGATTGCAGGATATACGTCCACCCGTAATTCCCACAGGCGAAAACGCGGCCGGTGGAACGACGAATAGCGGAACGACACCCCACGAAGAAAAGAAGGAGAAAGCAACGGTCTCGATAGCGGTCTTCCCCGTTTCTCCACACCCCCTCTTCAACGGCCCCAGATCTCCCAATCCGCACCCCCTGTTTAGCTTAGCGCGCAGTGCCCTTTGAACACGCTGTTAACTTGTGGGGCATTTCGTGGTCAGTAAGAGTGGTGTTGGCCGGGTTGTATCATCTTCTACATCTTGTCCTTGCAACCTCTATACATACATCTATTTTCCAGTTGCTTGAAATACTCCCCTTATCCGGTATTTCCGTGCATCTTTACCTCAGTCGACACATTGTGTCATTTCCAATTACTCAAAGTTAAACCAAACCCCGCATTGTAATTAAAATATCTCACTCGATTACATCACAAATTGCTCCTTTTATACAATTGGTAAATATTGGGATTTACAGCTACTCTTCTAGAATATAGTTTCCTAAGGCATCCATTTTCAAATTTCCAACACCGCTGCTCAATGCTTCGATAATACGTTCATTTTCTTCTTCCCTATCAACATCTTCTTCTTCCTCCTCCTCTTCTACATCTTCATCTCCTTCGCTATCCCAATCACCGTAACCAAATTCACTATCATTTTCAGAATCTTCCTCTTCCTCTTCATCTCCTTCACTGTCCCACTCTTCTTCCTCAGCATTCATACTCTTCACTGCACCTTGAAGTTCTAAATCTTCACTGTTAAGTTTCCTCTTGTATCCAGAAGCCTTAACTTGAACATCTAAATCACCTTCCCTACTAACATCTCTATTGAAAACAGGATATCCGTACTTGAATCCTGTACCATATCCTTCTTCATCTAACATGGAGTTATCAATTTTTTTTGGTGAATATTTAAATCTACGCTTGAAAAACCTTCTCACACAATCAACATCTCTTTTGAAATAAAATTCAGCATCTGGGTGTTCAATACTGATACATTGTGGGAAATCAATAACGATAAATCTCTTATCGCTCTTTTGTAAATCTTCATCTTTATTGTCAACAATCATAATATTGTATTCATTAAAATCACAGTGAATTAACCCTTGATTACCTAATTTCACAATAAATTTCATCAATTCACTATACAATTTTTCAATATCTTTATATTCATATAATTGTCTCATTGGGAACCCATTGATTCTTTCCATCAAAACTTGATGTCTTGAGCAATCAAATGGTTTTGGAACATCAAAGCCATTATGATATAATATACTCATAAACTCATATTCTTTTTGTGCTGCAAGTTTAGATAAATACATCCATGATCCACCTTTACCAATTTTTAAGTAATCACGCTTATTTCGAACAGTTCTAAAACTGACCCTACCTAATCGATGTATCTTCAAAACTCTTTTCTCCCCATCCTTGGTTTTGCAACTATAAATATCTGATTCTTTACCAACACCAATCGTATGTTCAAGTTCTTCAATATTACCATGTTGATAAATTGTTTTTAATGCAACATAATCAAACCCATTATATGTAATTCTGTATCCATCATAACTAGCATTTCTTAATCTTGATATAAGGTTAATCTTAGCTAAGTCAGATATCGCTTTGTTTGTATTACCTATACCACTTTTCAAATGTGCTAATTGCGCAATTAATTTGGTTGGAACAACCTCGTGATTGAACGATCCTCTTTCCACTGCTTGTAAAACTTTCCAATCATCTTGGTTCAAATATCTCATATACGTTGTATCTAATTTCATATTGGACTAATCGTTTGACTAATTTTTATACTCATAAACTCTTTTGCCAGTTTCCAGAAGTCTTTAACAAAAGCCTGAAAAAAATTTGAAAATGTAATTTTAACATTCGGTGGCTCAGCCATTCCAGAAGCAGGCGCGTAAAATTTCAAAGTTATTATAAAAAGCCTGAGTTATAGTATAGAATAGAGGCTATATGGGATAATTTCAGCTTAAACACTACAGTGATCTCCAACAGTTTGATATTATCATCAACTAGGCTATTGGTTGATCTATTGATATATTTTGATCCTTCAATCTTTTTTACCAATTTTTCCTCTTTAACCTTACTCAGTATTAGCGATGTATTACAGGCATTTTTATTTTTAGGCTCGATGATTATTGCTCTCAGTTATTGATTTTTTTCCAAAATTAAATTTAATGCCTTCACTTGATGGCCGCTCGTATAGCGCGTGATGTCGACAAATTGCTGTTTTAAGATTTTCGTGTCCACCATCTCAGGACCAAATTCTTTCTTTCCAATTTACCCTTGCATTTTCTCTTTGATACAATTGCAGCCCAAGGTCCAATGGAAGAATTGAAATCTTATAATTGTGGTTTGAAAACTACAAACTACCCTGCAATTAAAAATGCTCCATTACCAGCGGATGGTGCTGGATCAAAGCATTTCAACAATTGGATCCTTTTATCAATCATGTTATTTGTTCCTTATTACTTAACTAGATCTTTAGGTTTAGGTTTGAAAACTTTTATCTTTTTCTTCATTGTTACTGCTATTCCAATCTTAATGGCATGGTGGACTGTCTTGTCAACTTACTCACCAAGATTGAATGAGAGAGTTAAGTTACCAAATAGAGGTGTTGAATTCTATTTGGAATTCCACGATGAAGAGTTGGCAAATAAGTATAGAGGTAACAATAAGATTCCAATGGAAACTTTCCACGAATTATACTTTGCAAATAAAGTCTCCTTCAAAGGTGATGCTTTGGATGTCGTGGAATACAGACATGATTGGGCTCAATTTTCCTTTACTTTAGGTTTATTCAAATTTTTCCTTTTTGGTATGATTCCAGAAGTTATCATGCATACTAGATCACAAGATGAAGAACAAGTTAGAGATCATTATGACAGAGGTGATGATTTCTATCAATGGTTCTTAGGTCCAAGAATGATTTACACATCTGGTGTCATTCACGACATCAACTCTCAAGAATCATTGGAACAATTACAAGATAACAAATTAAAGGTTGTTTGTGAGAAAATCGATTTGAAGAAAGGTGAAGAACTTCTTGATTTAGGTTGTGGTTGGGGAACTCTTGCTTCTTTCGCTTCTTCTCAATATGGTGCAAATGTTACTGGTGTTACTTTAGGTAAAAATCAAACTAAATGGGGTAATGACTGGTTAAAGAAATATGGTATTGATCCAAAACAATCTAGAATTGTTTGTTGTGATTATAGAGATGCTCCATTACCTCCAACTGGTGGTAAGTATAACAAAATTACATGTTTAGAAATGGCTGAACATGTTGGTGTTAAACATTTCTCCTCTTTCTTAAAACAAGTTTACGATATGTTAGATGATGACGGTATTTTCTTTTTACAATATGCAGGTTTAAGAAAGTCTTGGCAATATGAAGACTTAATCTGGGGTTTGTTTATGAACAAGTACATTTTCCCAGGTGCTGATGCTTCTACTCCTTTAGATTTTGTTGTTAGTAAGTTAGAAGCTACTGGCTTTGAAACTGTGTCTATTGATAACATTGGTGTTCACTACTCTGCAACTTTATGGAACTGGTATAAAAACTGGATCTCTAACAAGGATAAAGTTGTTAGTAAGTATGGTTCTAAATGGTACAGAATTTGGGAATACTTCCTTTCTTACTCTACCATCATTTCTAGACAAGGTTCTGCAACATGTTATCAAATTGTCTTAAGAAAGAACTTGAACTCTTATCACAGAGTTGACTACATTCCAAAACAAGAAGGTTTACAAACACCTGCATCTAAATTTGTCCCATGGGCAAAGGATTAGATTTATCAAATCTGACACAATATTCTTTTATTTTCTATAACTTATTTTCGATTTTTCTAAGCGGATCTTTTAGTCGCAAAAAAATTATGTTTAATTATTTAAATCTAAAAAAAAGAGAGAACAAAGAAGCACGATATATTAAAAAGAATGGTTTAAGCCCATGTCCATTGAATATCGATAACACCAAGACTAGGGTTTGCAAGAGCTTTAAAAGCAGCTGGCGATAAATCAAGGTGATCTGCATCACAGGAAGCACATGAATCAACAACTTTAACTTGAATAGTCTTGTTGTTGTAAGTAATGTTAATCATGTGACCGCAGTATTCCGAGATAGATTCACGGTTAGCAAGTGTATTGTACATTCTTTGGGAGATTGCACAGACAAAATCATTGTTGGTTGAGAATGTACCACAGTTGTCAGCACCAACAGAGTAGAAAGTTGCAATACCATTATGAACTCTAGAGTCAAAAACGCCTGTTTGAGTAGGAGATTGTGTAGCAACTGTAGTTTCTTCATTTGCATCTGTAGTAGTAGTAGCAACATTTTCTGTGTTAGCAGAAGATGAACTTGAATGATATACTGTTTGCAAAGTTGTTGGAATAAAGGAAGAGTTTGCAGAACTATAAGTTGTGCTGTATTGAGATGGAACAGAGTAAGTTGCAGTTTCATCATCATCTTCGAATTCAATACCAGTTGGGATAGCGATTGGATGATCCCATATGGTAACAGTAGTGTAGATAATTTTAATATCTGGATGAAGTGCGTCTAAATTAGCATCAGCGGAAGCGTTAACTGATTGAATAGCAACACAAATTGAAAAGAGTGACTTAAGGTTAAATTGCATTGTAATAGTTGGATTTATAAATGAAAGTATAGGGTTGGTCGGGTGAGAAGTAAATGAAAGACTTGGTTGAAAAGATAGAGTCCAATACAGACTTAGGAACTTATCAGGGGAGTTATATCTGTATTTATAGATTTTTTGTCAGTATGATAGCATTTTTGTTGGAAGCAGATAGTTTTTTTCTTTTTCCTCTGCGTAATCGAAAAGTGCCTATAAGTAAATGTGGAACAGCAAATCAAAGCTGTACCGTTGATTTTCCGCTTTATCAAAAAAATTGCCAAAGAGCAGAAAAACAACGGTTGCCATTCAAGAACAGCCAGTTAAATTTCGAATATCCTAAACTTCAACGGTTATGAAAATTGGCATTTTTTGATAATATTTCCTAATTCGGAAATGTAATTGTTGCAAGTTGTAAAATTTCTGATTATGTCACAGTTGAACATATGTTTATTACTTATCGGTGGGTCGTTTATCTACTCAAAAGCAAATCTTAATAATAGACATAATGTGGGGTACCTTTTTTTACAATAAACTGATCTAGTATGAAAAACTTAAGTTCTCTGATAGGTTGATCTCAAAGGTACTTGTCACATAATAATATGGCCCTAATACAACATACTGTAACACAGATCTTTTGCTTTAGAATGATGCTTGAAAACTTAAACGTGCACGTTTAAGATTGTTTTTGCAAACTTTAATCACTTGGACTTTTATCCCGTTTTAAATACACTGTTAATGATTTAACATACTGTTAGGGGGATATAAGATTATCTTTGTACAAAAACTGGGACCCCTGTTGAGCCTCCAGGGACCAAACCTGAGAACTGAAACAATGTCTGCGCGCGGTTTCACAATATCTGATCCAAAACTCTGAAACAGCTTCAGGCTCAGGTACTGTTTTAACGTTTTCCTTCAAATTTATATATCTTACACCCTTTAGAATTATTCAAGATTGGTACTGTAAATTTAACTGTTTTAATCTAGTTATTAAAGTTTATTCTTAACTTTAAAAAAGCTTATTCCATTAAGATAAATTAAAGTTAACCATATTATTGAGGCTCTTATCAGATAGTATAATAAAATTTGAAACAACCAATACGAGAATGTCAGAAACTGCTGTGACTAAAACAGAAGAGGTCAAAACTGAGCAAGTTAATTATGGAAAGCCAACTTTATCATTTGCTTTCCAAAAATCACTGAAGAAGGATTCAGTTAACAAGGAAACCAAAAAGAAAAAAGTTACCTGGGATATGAAAGAGCAACTGCATTTACATTTACAACTTAATCCAAAGCAAAATTTAGATTCTAAAAGTGCTTATTTTTTGCAAACTCCGACTTTTTCACCTTTACGTATTAAACGTCTTAATACTAAGAATCCAAATTTTGGATTACCTTCATCAAATTCGGTATGTTTATCATCAAAGAATTCGAAATTTCAAATAATTCCAACATTGTCAATGACATCAATTTTTTCACCAGTTGTTGTATCATCGACTCCAATAACAAACAAAAATAATAGAGCGGAATATAATGAAATTAGTTATAAGAACGAACAGAAAAATTCACGTAATAATTGTTTTAAGAATGATTATTCTAATAATTATATTCATTCTGGTAAGCTACCATTTAAATATATTAGAAATGCTAAACAACAAGTTGAAGGATATCCAAAACTTCAAAAATTGTATAAATTAAAAGAACAACAGGTAGCAAAATATTCCACAAGACCATATGGAGCAAGGGTTAAAACTGAAGATATGGCGAAAACTTTAAATTCATGGGTTTATAATCATGAATTACAATTTGATGTTATTATGATTGGTGCATTAACTGAAAATCAATTAATTTATCCATTATTAACAAAATTACCAATTGATAAACTTTGTGCAAAGCCAGGATTTTTATTTATTTGGGCATCAACTCAAAAAATAAGTGAATTATCAACATTAATGAATGATTCTAATACATGGTCGAAAAAATTTAGAAGATCAGAAGAATTAGTTTTCATTCCAATTGATAAAACTTCAGTTTATTATCCAAAAGATTCAAATATACCTGAAGAACAATTACTTGAAGAAGTTCAATGGCATTGTTGGATGTGTATTACAGGTACAGTACGTCGATCATCTGATAGAAATTTAATTCATTGTAATGTTAATACTGATTTATCATTAGAAAATTCAACAACTGGTAATTCTGCTGTACCTTCACAAATTTATAAAGTTGTTGAAAACTTTTCATCATCAACGAGGAGACTTCATATTATTCCAACATCAACTGGATTACAAAAGCATGTTAGCGTTAGACCTGGTTGGGTTGTTATGTCACCTGATGTTATTCTTGATAATTTTGAACCTGATCGTTATAAAAAGGATTTGGATACTATAGGTACAAAAATTCCATATAATGAGGAAATTGAACAGCTTAGACCTAAAACACCAGTGTGACCTTTATAACAGACCTTTTCTTTCTTTGCATCTACATATAATTTTGTTTTACTCCCTTTTTAATTTTTAGCATTTGGCAAAATACTAATTATCAAGCGTAAATATAATTACATTTTTTTTTGTTCTTTTTCTAATATACAATGTTATAAAACAATAAATTTGTTTGAAACTTTTTTATATACAAATTTATGTTTCTTTTCATACTTTCTTTGAGCCCATCATTCTAATATACACCATGAATATAATACTTTAAAATTTTTTTATTGTTGTTATTTTTAATTTTTTGATTTATGATTTGTGATTTGTGATTTATGATTTTGTTTCACTTTTAAGAGTTCAATTTGATGATAATGAACCAACAAAGCGACCAGATTCCAACTCATCAATTTTCTTTTCAACTTCTTCATCATCTTCATCTTCTTCATCTTCTTCGACAAAGTCGACAATTGAATATTTGATAAGATCCCATTTATTCCAAAAAGAAATACAATCATTATAAGAATCAGAGTCCACTAAATCTTCTAAAAAGTATTTAGATTTTGTGAAACGATCCTTTAATTCTTGTAATCTCAAATTTTCAGGAACTTCTGAAACTCTTCTATTGTGTTGGATTGGGTAATTA
Source organism: Pichia norvegensis (assembly GCA_030570285.1). Classification (NCBI taxonomy): domain Eukaryota; kingdom Fungi; phylum Ascomycota; class Pichiomycetes; order Pichiales; family Pichiaceae; genus Pichia; species Pichia norvegensis. Next base: position 147,713 of record JAJLVM010000002.1, read on the forward strand.
TTGGTGTTCATTATACCAAAAGAACGATTCTTTGACTGTTGTGGTTTATTGTGATAATCGGAGTCATATTCTGTGACACTTGTAGTAGCAGAGAATTCTGATTTATATCCATCATCTTCATCTGAAGTGTATGCATTAGAAATCGGGGTATTTGCTGTTTGAGTTGGTTCATTCAATTCATATGCAACATCTTCATCATAAGAAGTGGAATCACAGTAACGAGCCCAAGCTTCATCAATTGCAGTGACTAAATAATCAAAGCAACGAGATCTTGCAACGAAATCTGATTGAGGAATAGACAAAGAATTTTGTTTCACCATTTTAGTAGAAAGGTTGAAAGTGCCAAAACTGTCAATGTTATTTTTTTCCTTCAAATGGATCATATCTAAAGCATTCAAAGAATTTCTATTGTTGAAATTGTTAGAATAATTGAAACTTAGTATGTCAGAAGTTGATTGAGATTTTCTTCTTATATTATCAAAATGATGAGAGTTACGTGAAGTATTGATATGATAATCATTGTTGTTGTTCTCTTCACTAGATTCATAGGTATCACGATGTTTTTTATTTGAAAAAAATGAAGTATTCAAATCTTCATTACATTTCAAATTTTCATCATCATCTTCATCATTGTCACTGTATTGAGAAACAGCTTTTGATAATTTTGAATCAATTGGAGCAACAAATCTTAAAGATCTTTGTAAAGCTTTAATAGAACGACGTTTGATTGAAGGATTAGAATCAACATCACCTTCATCATTTTCATCCATTGAAGATTCAGAATCATCATCAGAAGATGGATTGATATTATGATTGTTGTAAAATTTTGAATAATCTACTGGTTTAGTAGATAAGGAAAGACAACGCTTCTTTGCAGTAGATCCATCATGGTCTGCCAATGAGGTGTTGTCAGTTTGATGTAGATGTGCTAAATTTCTTTTCATTGAAATAGACATTATAGCAATTCGCGGGTGGGGGAAATCAAAAATTTGAGGGAGATTTGGAAAACAAATTCAAGAAAATGAGAAAATGAGAAAAATGAGAAAAATAAGAAAAATGAGAAAATTTCTTCGAGAAATTTCTGCTGTGGGTAAAAAATAGAAACAAGCAACTAAGCAGTCCTAAGAAAAAATTGCGACAGGCAAGGGCAAGGGCAAAAAAAAGGGCAAGGGCAAAAATTGAGGTAAAAAAGGGCAAAAAATTGGATTAATTATGCAATTTTGTAATGCTTCACCTTAAAATTTGAAGTAAAAGTAGTCTTAGATGGTAGATAGAAAAAATCTATTTGATACTATCAGACAAACAACAAATAACTATGTATGTTTGAGGTGTAATAAGTGCCTTTAAGTAGCGCCTAATTTGTGTTGTCCCTCAGTAAGAGTTGTGTTGGGTGGCAAATTGAGAAGAAAAAGTGGATGGTGCGAAAGGAAAAAAAAGTGGGAAAAGTGGGAAAAGGCCTTGGTAGAAAAGCGGCAGCCGGGACGACCGCGACGACCGCGACGACTGCGAGAGGCCAGCGAAGCAATTCGCGGCAGCTGCCATGCGCTTTTCCGCTTTCAGCTCCCGCTGGATTTCGATTTCCTCTAGCTTTGACTTTGCAGTTCGGGCTGTCCACGCGGTCTGGACCGAGCGTCTATTTTTGAGAACCGGGGACGTCAACAAGCATCGACGCGTCGATGGGAGGCTCAGCCAATGGGAGGAAGAAAGGGTGGAGTATCTCGTTGGCTCGTCAAAGATAAAGAGAATTTAAATCAATCACAACCTATAAAACAGATAAACAAGCAACAATAACCAGGAAAGATGGAAAAACAAAATAACCAAATCATTACACCACTGTGATATTGGGATTGGGTAATCCCACCACCAGAAGGTGTAACCACTGAAATGATGGATTACATCATGGTGAAGATGAAGGACATGATTATTGGTATTTACAATAACGGTAAAAGGAATTTATTTATCTCAGCAATTCGCACATCATGTGAGTCAGGAGAGAATCAAAAGGATAAAAGCCGAGAAGGGTGATTATCGGAAATCAGAAGAAGCAATCATGAGGATGGTGAAAGAAAACATTGCTGAGGTCCATGAGAAGCACCACGGAGGTTCGACAGCAGAAGAGAGGGAAGAATTATAGAATCGGATAAAAGATTGCCATAGTTTACTCAACACGTTCCACGGAAACCTCCTTACTTACTTACTGACAAGCATATTTCTGACAGCTGGTATCACGTCGTCTTCCCAGCTCGGGTCCCCCTCAGCTAGCTTCTTTCGTATTGCAGAGGAACTGATTTTCATCTCCCTGTCATCAGCTTGGGTAACATTCACCTTATCGCGACCCCATTTCCGTTGTAGCTCTGTCACGTACCTTTTCTGTTCTTCAAAATCACAATTCCCAACATCTCTTAAGAAAACACAAATTTTGTTGTTTGTGAAAAAAGGTATCATCACTTTATCCACCGATTCGGTATAGTATTTTGGGTCAAAAATTCTAATAACTGTATCATACCCTACTAAAAATACTTTCTCAACACTTTGATTATTCACCCATGTTGAAATCAGATCACCCTTGTCAACAAATAAACTCGAATCTGTCAAACCTATACCACATGCAATCCCCATTTCTTCATTAATAAATTCACACATTTCTTTCATCATTTCAAGACGTTTAACATAATTAGCAACATCTGCAAAACCTTTATCTGCATTATGAATGCTAAATAGTAATAAAACAGATTTGTAATTAACAGTAGATACATTCATTCCTACTAGCTTCATATCAATTACACCACGTTTGATCATAGAAAGATGGCCTAAATGTGGTGGATTGAAGGATGAATCTAAAATCAAAAGTTGTCTCGTTGTTGGTGTTATAACTGGTCTAGTTGCATTCTCAAATATCAGCTTAAACTTATCTTTCTTCAGCAAAAATTGTTCAATAATTTTGAAAAAATCAGGTTTCATTATGAATTGAATTGAATTGAAGTGAAAGGAAGTGAAAGAAAGGGAAGAAAGAAAATTGTGTTAGCCTCTTCTCTCTAGTACAATAAAAGTTTAAAAATCATATCGGACGACTCGCGTAATACATATCTAGTGTTTATGATGATATTAGGAATGTGTAGGAATGAAATAAAATTATAAAGATGCAGACTATAAATGTTAACTTGTTAAATCTATTCCTCAAGTTTGTAAACTCTGGACCAGTCAGATTCAACATCACCGTATTGTAACTCTTGAATCCAAGTTAAGAATTGTTTAGTTAATGCACCAGATTCCTCACCTGGCAATAATGGAACATTAATATCCTTACCGTGGAAACTAATATTCTTAATTGGAGAAACAATTGCAGCAGTACCAGAACCAAATGCTTCAATTAATTCACCCTTTTCTGCCTTCTCTTCGATTTCATGAATACTACAGTATCTTTCACTGATAATCCATTCATCTGGGTTTAATCTTTCCCTTGCTAAACTTAAAATAGAATCTCTAGTAACACCTTCTAAAATAGTACCGTCTAATGGTGCAGTAACTAATTCATTCTTACCAGTTTTACTATCTTTTAAAGCAACAAAGAAGTTCATTGTACCAACTTCAGTAACATTCTTTTCTGGGCCAAACAACCACAAGTTTTGTTGGAAACCTCTTTCTGCAGCTTCTAATTGTGGCTTAACGCATGGTGCATAATTAGCACCTAATTTCTTATCACCAACACCTCCTGGCCATGCTCTAGTTGCATAATCAGTTGCTTCTAAACTAACAGCTTTAAAACCAGTTTTGTAGTATGGACCAACTGGTGATAAAATAACAAATAATAATGCTTCATCTGGTGTATGAACACCTAAACCTGCTGATGTACCAATCAGTGTTGGTCTAATATACATAGAGTAACCCTTTTCACTTGGAATAAATCTATGATCAAGCTTTAATAATTCACCAATTAAATCCATAAGGACTTCAGAATCAAAAGTTGGTAAACAAATTCTTTCAGCAGATTTGTTCATTCTAGCCATATTCTTGTCAGGTCTAAACATTCTAATATTGTTATTCTTATCTTTGTAAGCTTTTAAACCTTCAAATAATTCAAATGCATAGTGGAAAACACATGATGATGGATCAAGTGATAATGGACCATATGGAACAATTTCTGGAGCTGCCCATCCATCTTTTTTGTTAAATGCAATCTTAAGCATATGATCAGTAAAAGATTGACCGAAGACTAACTTCTCATTTGGAAGTTTTTCCTTTGGAGTAGTGGTCTTGGTAATGGTAAGTTTAGATTTATCTAATGGTGCTAAGTTAGAAGACATTCTGGACTTATTGATGATATTCAAAACAGTTTTGGATTGTCTAATATAAGATGAGAACATCGTACTAGAGAAGGAAGAAAAGGGGGAGGGAAGCGAAAGTCAAAACTACTCATACAGTGGTCACAATCCGGTCCAGGTTCAAGGATTAACGGTTCGTGAATCATAGTAAAATCAATTTCCACTCTACACTCTGTCCAGACACAACTTCCTACGCCGCGACAATTTTCCACTTCTTCCCCCGGATCAGTCATCCTTCATGGCAAAAGAAAAACGCGGCCGGTTACACGCGGTAATTGGCTGATGCTGTTATGTTCAGGGTGCGAAGTTCACACCTTACGGGTCTTGCTCTTGCCTTTAAAGTTAGGATTAGGGTTAGGGTTGGTCTTGCTTTGAGTTTTTGGGTCGTTTAATTGGTTCTGTGTTACTGAAGTGGATGATGATGGAGTTGTTGTTGTTGCAGTATCAGGATTGACCAAAGGTGTCGATTTAGTTACGCTTTTAGCTTTCCTCTGTCTGCTTTGTTCGTATTTTGCATCTAACCGACGCAATCTTGCCTCACGACCTGCTTCAATATCATCGGGTATATTCTTTCCAAGTTTACTCAGATCAGGGTACAATGAAGGTTCACCTTGGAAAGCTGAAGCAAAAACGCTGTTTTCCTTTTCATTCTTCTTCTTGGTAGCAGTGTCATTTACTGGTTTACTGACATCGGAAGTAGTTTTATTCTTTCCGTTTTTCTTCTTATCCTTATTACGCCTTATTGCACTCATTTTCTCTAAAGTCTCAATTTTTTTGGCTGTAATATTGAAGACTTCCCTTTGAAGATCAATATCACGAAGTTCTGATCGACTTTCGTTTGCAAGTATATCACATTCTTTGATATAATTACCGCCATTCATTGTATGTAAATTAGGCGAATTGATAGCAAAAATAAAAGATTCTGCCCCTTGTTCACATGATTTCACAAGTAACCAGAAAATTGGGTAAAGAATCATGTATATCAAAAGACCAATTATAGATCCTGCGGAAACAAACCGTCTTGTACTTGGACTCCTCACAATACCCGGATTGACAACATTGACTCTAATAGCACATGGTTGTTTGTCTGCACGTGGTGTACTTTCTACTTTTCTCTGGAATTCTTTTGCAAACATATTGAGCAAAAGTTTAGATGTACCAAATACTTTCCATGGCTTATTATAAGGGTAAGCTCTTTCTTCCCACAACAAATCATTAACATCGACAGATCCAAATGATTGTGAAAGACAAGACGCAACAAGAACTCTGACATCTCTGTCTGGAGGTTGAACTCGTAATGCTGGTTCCAACAATGTAAGTAAATGGTAATGAGCAAGGTAATTCACAGCCATTTGAATCTCTACACCATCAACGGAATTGGACCTAACTTTGTTAATAGGTAAACATTCAGCAGCAAGACAAATAACTCCATCCAACCTTCTAGCAGGAGAATTGTCCAACCATTTGGTGGCAAACTTTCTGATTGAATACAAAGAAGACAGATCACAATCTTCAGCATAAATCAATTGATTGTTTGTAGCCTCTCTTAGATCGTCAACATAGTCACTTATCCAAGATTTTGCACTAGCGTCGGACTCCTCAGACAATTGTGAAGTTAGCAATATGATTTGTGCACCTCGTGTAGCCAAATCTCTGACAACGGCAGATCCAACACCACTAGTACCTCCAGTAACAATGTAAACTTTCCCGTGTAATTTTCTCTCCCAAGTATTCGAAGATCCATTTGTATAAAGCTTTACTAATGTTGCACCGACTAAATATGGCGTGTATGTCTTGATTTGATCCCAATATGGAACTTTGTCAAACCCTTCAAGAACCCCGTATTTTAAAATATCAAGTGGCATTATGGTAACAGTTTTTTATTATCAAATTCTGTGAAACTGTGCACGATCCGTTCGGTATGTATTGGAAACCTGAGCCAACCTGAAACTCAAAGGCGAAGTGAACTGCGCTTCAGATCAAGACAAAATCCTTATTTTTCACCCGGTCGCGAAATTTTTCACTGTTTCTTAATTTTGGAATCTGCATCATCAAAGGTTCCAAATCAGGCCTTGAATAAATATTTTTTTAGCTGAAAATTTATTTGATTAAAGCTTGTCGTTGGGATATTCATAAGCAAGATAAGAGCAGATCATCATGGATGAATTAATATATTATAACGCAAAGGGTAATCCTCAAGATAAAAAGCATTTGACAGCTTTTTCATATTTGGCATCTTTACATACTTCTAAAACTTATCATCAATATAGAATTTCACCTTCATCACCAAATGCATCAGTTAATCTTTCCCTTGGTTTTGGTTCTCACTTACTCGTGGCACTTCCAGAGAAACCAATGCTTCATGTCTACCTTTACGGTAAAGAATCTCCGGAACAGTTTATTCCATTACCTGAAATTATGACATGTTTGACAACCTACTCTGTCGAAGGAAGTACACCTTCTTTGCTTTTGGGTGGTTCAGTATCTGGTAGATTATACGTTTGGTGCATTGACTCAGGTTTATTATTGTGTGTCAAGCAAGCACATTATCAACCTTTGACTCATATTGCAACAACTTCTGGATTTATTGCAACTGGTTCAAAAGATTCAAGAGTTGTAATTCATACTATTAACTCTTTCTTTATGAATGCTGGAAACGAAGGGTCTAACGATAAACCATTTGCAGTTATTACCGATCACACTCTTCCAATTACCTCATTAACATTTAACGATGGACTCAATAATGATTTAAAATTAGTTACATCTTCATTAGACTCAACTGTCAGAGTATATTCATTAACATTAACTAATACAGCAAACCTTATTACTACATTGGTTTCCACTCATCCTGTGACTTCTCTTGCGCATGATCCAGCTTTCAGAACTTTATATTTAGGAATGAGCAATGGTCATATACGATGTGTGCCGTTATACAAAGCCAATCCTAAAACTAAAGTTTTAGAAGCAGTGGGTGGATTAGGAAAAATTATTACTTTAAAACCAGATCTTGATCAATTGGAAACTATTGTTGGTCACAGTGACCATCACAAGACAGAAGAAGTTGCAATAACTCAACTGAAGGCATCATTTGATGGCACTCTACTTGTATCTGGTGATGACAAAGGATGTGTATTTGTTATTGATATCAAAACTCAACAAATTAGAAAGAAACTAAAAGAGTTGGTTGGTGAAATAAGCAACATTGAACTTTGGACAGTTAACCCAGATGACTCAAGATTTGAAAACAAAGGTGTTGACAAAAATTTACTAAGAACTATCCCAGTATTGAAAAGATCTATTGTAGAAGACAAAGATTTGATAAATCAAACACTGGTTATGCAACTGAAGGGTAAAACTGAACGTTCACCATTCGATTTACAAAACTTCCTGAATCTTGTTCAAGAAGAAGAAGCAGTGTTTGCCAATTTTTCTGGAATTGATTCTCAAGTCAGTACTAGCGGCAATGGCTACTCAATTAATATTGACAAAAACACAATCAATGACCTCAAACAAGAAATCAGTGACAAGGAATCAGCGTACAACAGCTTAAAGGCTAAATACGATGAGCTTCTTGCTGAATACTCCAGCTCTGTTAATAAGTAGTCATCGGTCCAGTGCACTGCCTGTGATGACTACTCATCGAAATTTGAGTAATCTTAATAAGCAAAAATATATTATGTAATTTGAGAATGCCACAAGGCGTTATCATTTTTTTTTAATCGGAACCACAGTTACCGCACACGCAAAAAAATCGAAACTTTCTCTTGAGTTTTTCATCTGTGTTAACCCAAATGCTTAACCGAGTGTCATAATTGATTGCTCCATAAATACTGACCCGTATGGTCTTCTTTTTCCCAACCATTACCTTTTTTGTTTTATTTGTTGCGAGATAAATTGCAAATAAGTGGGTGTTTTTTGTACTATGACAGATCAAATTTCTTCTCAAACTAAAGAGCAGTTGGGGGATTCTGTAACCTCTCTGAAAATTCACGATGCAACTGATTCAAACTCTCTAAGTATTTTAGAAAAACAAGAAGACCATTCTTCAGATTTATATGAAGATCCAGAAAAAAGACCGCCAATTTTCAAAACAGCAATACAAGAATATTTATGTGTTTTTATCTGTATTTGGGCACCTGCTGCAGCAAGTATGGCATCATCAACATATCAGATTTTACTTCGAGCTACCAGCACTTATTTTAATATCAACGGTGGACAGCTTACTTGGTGTGTTAGTTCTGTTATGTTAGCAAATGGTGCTTGCTTACTTTTAATGGGTGGTATAGCAGATGCATTTGGTAGAAAGAACGCAATGTTTATTGGTTTTGCTTCATATGCTTTGTTTTCATTTATTGCGGGATTTATGCACAACTTTGTGTTACTATGTTTATTCAGAGGTTTACAAGGTGCTGCAGTTGCATGTTCTACTCCTGCAGCAGCAGGATTTTTAGGGTCAACTTATAAAGATTCTAAACGTAAAAATATGGCTATGAGTTGTTTCGGTATTGGTGCACCTGTTGGTGGTGCATGTGGATTTTTCATTGGTGGTGTTTGTGAAACCGCTTTGGATTGGAGAGCATCTCAATTCTTTTTGACTATTTTATTCGGATTGTTAGCTATTGGAGTGATTATATTCATTCCAAATGATAACAAGATTGATTGGAACCATTCTAAAGAGGTTATGAAAAGTCTTGATTATGTGGGCGCTTTTCTGTCCCTTTCAGCATTTACACTGATTTGCTTTTCATTAACAGATGTTGATGCTACTGACAAAGGGTGGAAAACTCCATATATAATAGCATTGTTAATCGTTGGTATTTTCCTCATTGCCTGCTTTGTGCTATATGAACTTTACGTGCCTAAAAACCCATTAATGCCAATGCAACTTTATAAAAGCAAAAACTTTTGTTTATGTATGCTGATTGCATCATTTTCTTGGATGACATTTTTTGGAATGCTAAATTATAACGCAATGTTATATTTCGAAGATATAAGAGGATACTCGTCTATTATAGTTGCATGTTGTATGTTGACATTACCAATATCAGGTACACTGGTGAATATTTTTGCTGGTTTTACTATGCATATTATTACTGGTAGAATCTTGATGGGAATTGGTTGTTTAGGATTCACTGCTGCATCTATCATCTGGGCAACTATATCAATTGATCGAAACTACTTTTTAGGACCATTTTGGGCTTTTGCATTAACAGTGGTTGGAGCGGATCTTATATACAATGTCTCAAATAGAGTTACATTGTCTTCGTTAGATCGTAAGCTTCAGAGTCGTGGTGCAGGTACATTCAATACTATTATTCAATTGAGTTCTGCAGTTGCATTGGGTTTAAATAGTACAATTATCACTGCAAAGTATCCGCTATATGGTACAATAGATCAAAACAATCATAAACAAGCATTCTTAGATGGAATAAGGTATTGCTACTATTTTGGTATAGCTCTATCAGGTTCATCATTCATCTTATCTTTATTTTTGAGAGTGGGAGTTATTGGTAAAAAGAAAGATTAATCTAATTAAACTATACCTTTGGTTTTTTTGTTGATGTGTTAGATTTCAAGCTCATTTTAATTTTCTTCTTTTCTATTCTCGTTGGAGATAGTTCACGATTAAAACCACCTTCTCTATTCATGTACTGTCTATACTCAACCTTTTCCTTAAACTTAATACCGTAACAATCTGTACCTTTAACGTGTTTATTCTTGGTTGTATCAAAGTTGTCGAATCCCATAATATCCTTCATATCAATAGGTGAAGTTTGTGTGTTGTCATTTTGAAATTCAGACAGTGTTCTTTTTCGTCCCCTGATTGTTTCAGAAGTCTCAGAAATCAATTTATCGTTTTCTAATTGTTTTACTTTTTTAATACTTGTATCCAAAACCTTTTCATCAATTGTTTTGTTAGCTAAATCAGATGTATACGTTTGGTTATCGTTCTGTAATGATTTCTCCGGGAGTTTTTGGTAAGAGTTATTTAATACAGGGGGAGATTGTGATGATACCTTTGATAGTTTTCCTCGTCCCCTAGTTCCATTCACTGAAGATTTTTGACCAAGTTTAATCGCAACCCGCCTTGCCATTTGATGATGTTGAGTTGTAGATGTCAAACAATGTGATATTTCTTAACTTCGACTAAAAATTTAGATCTGTCTGTCTTTCGAGATTTGAAAATTCACACTCATAAATTTTTTTAACCTAACCTTTTCTAGCTTAAATATACAAAATTGATACTGCATAACTCAAAAAGTTTGACGATTACCTAAGTATGGCAGAAACAGAATCATTACAAAACCTGAGTAAAAAACAATTAAAGGCGTTGAAATTTAAGGCCAAATCATCCAACACTGCTGCAGATGAACTAAAAGCATTTGAAGAAAAGACCGAACTAGATAAAAAGCGGAAGTTAGAAGAGGAGGAAGCAGCTAAACAAGCAGCTGATGAGGCAGCAAAAGCAGCAGCGGAAGCACCTCCAAAGAAAAAGAGAAAGACTAGAAGGGGTAAGAAAGGAAAGGGTAGTAATAAGGAAGAAAGTAGTGGTCCTAAATTTATTCTTTTTGTTGGAAATTTACCGTACAAAACTACTGAAGATGATATCAAAACCCACTTTAAAAACTGTATGCCAACTTCTATTAGAATAAGAGGTGAGAAAGGTTGTGCATTTATTGAATTTAAAAATGAAGATCCTATGCAAAGTAAACGACTAATGGATGTTGCTTTACGTTTACATAAAAGTACTTTGGGAGGGAGAAAAATCAATGTTGAATTAACTGCAGGTGGTGGTGGTAACTCACAAGAAAGAATTGAGAAGATTAAAGCAAAGAATGAAAAGCTTGAAGAAGAAAGATTGGAAAGACTTCGTGCGGAAAAAGAAAAGAAAGCAAAATCTGATGCTAAAAAGGCTGAAACAACTGGTGAACAACCACAAAATAATGTCGAATTGGAAGGAGGTGTGCACCCTGATAGAGCAAAGATGCTTGGATTATAACTACATGTATATTAACTATTAAATCGAAGAGTTTGACTCTATAAAAAAGTTTGAGTCTAAAAATTAAGAGTAAACAAAATATTAAGCTATAAAAGCAAAATTAAGCGTAAGAATTGAAACAAATGATACATTATCAATTTACAAGATAAGACATTTCTTTGCCTTTCTAACTCTCTTTGATGATGACTTAGCAGATTTCGAAGGTTTAGATAAAGCTGGTTTGACTGTTTCTGTTTGTTGAGCAACCTCAGTTGCCTTTTCAACAGGTTTAGATTGTTGAGCTGCTGGTTGGGTAGATGCTTCGACCTTTTCTTCTTCTTGAGGTGCAATAACACTCTTGATTGCACAGTCAAAAACTTCTCTAACACCTTGCTGTGATGCAGCGGAACATTCTAAGTAACCAACTAAACCTAACCGTTTCGCTAATTCGGAGGCTTCTTTTTCTGTAACTGGAGATAATCCTTGTTCATCTAATTCGTCTAAAACGTGTGGTTCATCTCTAAGATCGGATTTTGTACCAATAAGCAAGATTTTAGTATCCTTTGGGGTATGGTGTCTGATTTCAGGCATCCATTTACTTTCAACATTCTGGAAAGAAGAAGGTTCCACAACAGAGAAACAAATAAGGAAAATATCAGTTTGAGTATAAGATAAAGGTCTCAATCTATCATATTCTTCTTGACCAGCAGTATCCCATAGATGGATAGTGACCTTTTCATCGCCAACCATCACAATGGCGGAATAGTTATCAAAAACCGTTGGAACATAATCTTCTGGGAATTGATTGGTGGTGTAAGAAACCAAAAGAGAGGTCTTACCAACAGCACCATCACCAACAACGACACACTTGATAGACTTCATATCGTTAACTCTAGCTGTTGCTGAAAACAGAAAAAAAAGAGAGAAGCAGCACGTTAGCGATTATGTTCCAAACGGTTTTCTCAGCGTACCAAAAACGCAGGCACATCGAGCTAATTCGCCTAACGATTAGGGTGGGCTCACTCCCCTCCAGAAAAATTCTTGTCGATGCCGCCGCAGCGAAAAATTATCGGTACTAACTGCAATTGATTTGATTCCATTTTTTCGCCAAGCCGCCAGAAAAAAAAAATTGTCCGCTTACGTCAGCGTCTCTCCACATCATTTTTTTCTGTTTTTTCGTTTCCGGGGATTTTCTTTTCAAACTTTTCAGATATTCTTATCCCGTGACCTGTTTGTCATTTCTGATAGCTGTCTGATGCCTAAACTATGCAACTACGTACCTACAATAGAGAATACAGAATTGTTTGCGGTTTTCCAGAGAACTAATCCGCAAATATATTCTTCCATTGCTTCAAATGATAAGTTCCTTTTGAGGTACGCTTCAAACACTTGGAATATCATGATACCAAATTGTATTTTCCATCCAGAATTGAGCGCTATTCGAATTCCAATTGCATTCAATGCTGATGGTTATGATGATACAATAATTTTGGATGTACCTTACAATTCTGTCGCTTCTTTGGGATTCATAAAACATTCTAATCCATATTATAACACCATCACTTTGGAATGTCTATGCGAAATTTACTTTCTGGCAGATTCATGTATTTTTCGATTACCTTCTACAATTGGGCTGAAATCTTTATATCCCATGTTGTCAGACGAGGGTTTAACGTTTAGTTTTCCTATGAGCGAGATAACGGAAAACAGAATTATTGATAACCTGACAAAACTATCACTATACTTCAAAGGTGAAAAATCAGCGAATACAAATGAACTAGTATTATATCCTTTACAAAGAATACCTCCTCAGCCCTTATCTACAGGAGTTTTTCAACCTTTTTCAAATTTGACTCCTTTCCAATCCCTGCAATTAGTGCACTCAGAAATAACTGAAGGACTGGAACTTTCCAGAAAAATGGTAGAGTATTTCAACTCTATTAACTCAGTTTTGACACCTCCAATGTCGAATAAATACACTACTGAATTACCAGAAGTTGATAAGGAGGTAACACTTTCAGCAAGTGGGCATGGTGATGATGAAGTGTATCCATATGAATGGGATAAGTTTTCCGAACAGAACGTAATGATGGAAAGTATGGGCGCAATGTCCGTAGAGATGATTGGAGGCTTCAATTCTACCGGGACTAAAAGAGGAAGAACTGCTTCAAGTGATGCAATTCAGCTAGCTGAATATCAAGCCAAGCAAAAACGATTGTAAGTGATTAATTATAAACTTTATATATACCTGGGTGAGATATCAATTAATCAAAATATTCAAGAAGTTTTATTTGGTTGGAAGTTCAGTGTCAATAAACACATAATTGAAATCATTGGTAAAACCATTGAAATTAGTTGCAGCCGCATTTGTGTAGGCACCACAATTTTTAAAAGCAATCCAATCACCACATTGAACATGATGCGGTAGTCTATAGTCCTTTTTGATACAATCAAGGCCGTCGCAAGTTGGACCCCATATAGAATAGACTCTATCGTTTGAAGCTATTAGTTCTTGTTCAAACACAAACTTTCCAAAAGAAGTAACTGGTATTGGCTCAACTTCTTGGTGGTCGTAAAGAATACAATTCAGATTGCCGTATAATCCATCGTTTAAATAAACTCTAACAATATTTGAGTCTAATTCGTTACGAGTACCAATAACATTTGTAATCAAAGTAAAGCAGCTTGCTGTCAAAAATCTACCTAGTTCAGAGATAACTTTGACTTGCTCCCGTTCTATTTCTGGACCAAAATACTCCAATAAGTTTTTCCTTAACACACTTGCAGGTTCTGCAAAATTTTCTTTGCTAAACCCACCACCAACATCTATTATATCACATTTGAGGTACTGTTTATCGTGGATGTAATCCCATAATTTCTTTGTGTCTGTTACCGCCTTGCTCAATGTCGAATAATCACTAAACCCAGACCCGCAATGGAAAGCAACTCCTCTAACTCTTACACCTAATTTAACACATTGATCAACAATTGCAGTAGAGTATTTTAAGTTGGCACCAAACTTTACACTAAGCGGACAGGTAGCAGTTGTATCATCAGTAGCAATTCTTACTAAAACGTCCATCGACTCTGCATGTTGAGCAATTTTTTCTACTTCTTCAATAGAGTCAACTGTTGTAAGACCAACTTTCACAGAAGAAGCATATTTCAAATGAGAAATTGGTTTGATTGGGTTTGCATAAATTATATTTGTAGAATCCACAGGAAGTCCCAACTCGTTATAAGATTTCAAAACCGTGTTTATTTCATCTAGCGAAGCACAGTCAAATCCAACGTTTCCAGATTTTGCCACAAATCTAACAAATTCAGGGTTTGGATTGCATTTTACTGCATAGTATGGTTTAATAAATGGTAAATGTGCCCTCCATAAATTTAATTGTCTCTTAAATTCCCCAAAATCGCAAACAAAAAAAGGTGGAAACTCTGCTCTGTATTCAGACCTTATAGTATCTTCGTTAATCAATTGGATGTTTTTATGGATGGCATCTTTAACTGTAACAAATGATGTTAAATTGTCTCTTGAATTTGAAGGTGAAAGCGGATAATAATTCAAATGTTGATTAGCTGTTTTTCCAGTACAAACCATTGATTCAGAAAAGCGGGACATGCTAAATTTATTTTGTAAAGATCTAAACATAAACTAACTATTTGTTGATGTATCTCTTTTAAAATATAATTTATATTAAACAACACTGCAAACGTGTTTCAAACTACAGAAAGTTCAATTCTTCCAAGAAAATCTCCCAGAATTTTTCACGATTTTACTATAGCAATCAAAATTTGCCGTTCCCGTTGCGTCTATAGTCGCTCAAATACTTAATATGTAAGTTGCATGCTCCAGAAAGGTGTTTGATGGTATGCCAAAAAGAAGCAACGAAGTGGGAGCAAATCAAGAGAATAGTTTTAGATCACCATAGCCGTTGAAGAAATTCAGCTGTTCATGGAGCAGGACCTAAGGAGCATTGTTCATTAGTGATGGCCTACGTTTTCCGTTTTGGGATTACACAAGTGAACCGCGGTTAAAACGATAATACATCAGGGCTGTGCAAGTTTCTTCTTGCGCTTGAACCGAATCACAATCAATAAACGCTACATCGACAAATTATGAAAAAAACAAATAAAAATAAAATATACATCAACTAAAAAGTGTTCAGGCAACGAAAGGCGAATAAAACGCAAGTGTAGTGTTGAATTTGGGTAATAAATGATATAGTTGGTATGAAATGCGGAATTTTTGTTTGGTATTAACGTAAAAGTTGCATGGCACCATCACAGTCAAGACATCTGTAGCACATTTCCTGTCCGTTAGGTCTGCCTAACTCGTCGTATACGTCAAGTAAAACCTTTCCTCTTTTGACCATAAGGTTCCATTCGCTTTTGGAAGGAATCTTTAAACATTGAGGATTATAGCATCTAGCTTTGGTTTTCCTGTATCTTAGACCACAAGAATTGCATAACTGACCCTCATCTGGAGACCATGATGGTCTCCAACATGGAGAAGAGACAGATTTACATGACATGCATGTTTTTAATGTCTTACCTGAATGAGAATGGATATCTTTGTCAGTCATTTTTTTAGCTTCGCTTAAGTTAAGTACAGAGTTAAAATTATGCTGTGTGCTATAATCTTCTGGGTGATTATGGGGATATGATATTTCATGCTCCTTAGGTTGTGTTGGCTGTGTCTTTTTAAGAAGAGCATTTGATATCTCGCACGTTTGTGGTAACCTGTATTGATTTAAGCTTTGTAAAGGTGGTAACTGTACTGAATTTGATCCATTATTAAAGCAAGAGCCCGGATGAATATCCGAAAATTGAAGTCCATTATTTTCATAAGAGGTAAGTTCTAGTTGTGCATTCACTAGGCTACTAGCAGGTGTGTTTTCAACTGACGCTGGAACTTCAGCAGTCATAATTGTGTCGTTTGAGGCACGTCGGGAAGAGTTACCTGATCTTGTCCTCATACGATAGGTACCTACATTGATAGTATCCGATTGAGAGCCAACCGATGACCTTCTGCTAGATCTCCTGCTTGATCTTCTTGAAGAAATGGCAGATGGTACAGGAGATTTGGCATTTTTGGTAACTGTTTTGTTAGAAGGTATGGATGATTTGGAAACAGAAGAGCGTCTTCTAGTTTTTTTAATATTTAGTTGTTGGACTTTCAAATCTTGCACTGAACTATTCTTTTCTGAATGCCGCCGTATGAAGTCATTGTCAGCAATTTGTTGACTCATTTCATAGTAAGGATCTGTACTTCTTGCGTTATGATGGCTGAAATATGTTGGTTGAGAGCGGTATATATTGAAATGAGGAGTTCCATATGGAATGTAATTCACGCCGTTTTGGTATATGTTCTGGGGTTGTGGCTGGTTGGTGAATTTTTTATTGGGATCAATAAATGTGTAGTTTTGCCCAATTTTTACTTCTTTACCATTGTGGAATGTTTTCGGGTTTCTTTGAAATTCGATGCTCAAAGCATCAGGATTATGAAACTGGTAATATTCAGCTGACGTTAGTCCGCTGGCATGTATTGTGGATTTGTCAAAATAAGCTGGGTTGAGAATTTCACTGCATGGTGGCAAAGATATTTTGGTTTGTTGTAAAGGAATGCTTGCTTTGCGTTCAGTTGGTGTGTTTTTGAATTCAAGTAATGTCTTTGCTTGTTCCTTGATTCCAGAAGAAAAACTCCTTGTTGCATTAACCTTTGGATAGTCCACCAGAGTTTTTACATAATTGTTTGTTGCGTTGAAATTGGGAAACAATTTTGTATCTGACAAAGACGGAAGTTTGGTTTCTGTGCTTTTGATCCGCTCTTTTGCCGATTCGTATAGTCCTTCGGAATATTTTTTATACACTTTTAACTCATCGGAGTATCCGTGTTTGATTCTGCTATCACATGTTTGACGCCATGTGGATAAACGAAGCTCATTGTCCTTTGTCAAAGCGCTTCCTGGTAAAGTGTAAGGGTAGCATGTATCAGCGTAATTATACATATTTCCACTTTGATTGTTGCCTCTAAGTTTAACTTGGGGTAATTTAAACTTTGGTAATTCAATCCCAATGCCTTCAATTTCATTGTATTCGTTTGAAGATGAAGAACTGCTTGCCGAATTTGTCGCATAATTTTCCGGGCTTGTAAACGAGTACCTATAATTCGGCGACAGATTGATCTTTGAGGCGATGTTATAATCCTGTCGATTTGTAGGGGTTTGAGGTGTTTGATAAATTTGATTATGCTCACTCAATGGTGAAGAAGGAGCAGTTTTGGCTTTTTTGTTAGATCTTGGAGGCGTTATCAGAGAATCTGCGCTTGTTGTAGATCGTTCGGGAGTAGTCAAAAATTCTTCATGGAGTTTTCTCTTTTGACCGTGAATTGGTGATAGGTTCGATGGCAGATCTGAATAAGTCCGAGGCATCAAACTTGAATCCGACATGACAAGGTTTGTTTGTGGTAGATGATTGCTTTCAAAAAATGGGTTAGTTTCAGCTTTGATATATGACATAGTTGAATAAAATGCTCTCAAGTAAGCCAAGTTTTATATAGTCAATTGTTGTTTTAGTCGGAACAGTATAAAATTGATTGACTAACAGAACAAAAAAGAGCTATTTTAAATTTGGTTTGTGTTCGGTTCTTTGATCAATTAATATGATTTCTTATTCTCTAGGCAATGTTATACGTTTTATGCTATCAAGAATCAAAAAAGTGCTGGGATGATGTATTCAATGAGTGCAGGCAATAGATCTGGAAAAGATGCACTTAACCAGAAAATTAGCAATCTAATATTATTCCCAAGATCAGAAACACTAATTTTTCTGAGAATTCGCACAGTGGCTGGTAGTTAGCATACAATGAAATCAAAACAGAAAAAACAAAATCAACTGGTGCGGATCTTCAAAATAAATTTCCTCTTTCGGCAGTAATTGAATATTTCTATCTTAAAATCAAGCTACAGAAATCATTTCTGGTTGGTTTTTAGCTAAATAAAACCATTTATCTTAACATTTAACATAACTCTTTATTACTGGGCTTTTTAAAAAGCATTAATTCTATCATTTAACTATTGGTTCTATAGGATTACTACTTTCAGTAAAGTACAAACAAAAATGTTATTGTTGTTACTCGCGCTATTAGATTACCTCAAATGGAAATTTGATTGGCATTTCCTGATTAAGCAGTTGATCAACAAACAATATTCAATTTTGGATTGATTCAAAAAAGTGTCGGTTTTGGTTGTAAAAGTCTATTTTGTAATCACATGAAAAAGTTACTTGCGAGCTTGAATTGTTTACCACCAGCTCTTTTCTTGTAAACTTTGTAGGAGTTCCGATCTAATATCAAAAGAAGTGTAAGATTGTCATAGAAACCAAATAGAAATAGCTTTATACCTCAAGGTAATATTTTGTATTGTTAAGAAATCTTTATGGTTATTTAACACTGTACATCTTTTTTAAGGAGTATTGAAAGGCAATCGTTTTGTATGTTTTTTAAGCGTTTTTGATTATGATAAAGCATGTTATCAAAAAACAGACACAGATAATATTAAAATATTATTTACTTTAATCAACGGCCTTTACTTTTAATTCTTTTTTTAATTAAACAATTAATTTTTTTCTGCTGTTTGTGAAAAAGGTTCAAACTTTGTACCTGAAAACAAAATTGGGCTATAAACAACTGTCAAAATCTGGAATTATAGATTTTTTTCGTATAAAGTACATAAAACAACATTACATTATCATTATACAGTAAGATAAAGTTTTTTAAAAAAAACTTTAGAATGGCTCTAATTGTTTTGCTTATCTACTTAGTTTGAATCAAAATTGACTCTAGAATGAAAGGCGACACAAACTTTCTAATGATAAGATAAAGCATTCAGCACATTTACATGATTTAATATATATAAAACGATAAAGCTAATTTTTGTAATTTATTTGACAGTATATGAGCTATGTATCATTAATGAAGTATGCATCGTCAAATCACAAACTTTACTTTGGTAGCCACAGTGTTCAAACAACTGTTAAGAATAACCTTTTATACTCAGTATATGCTGCAATCTTTTGGTATTATAAAATTCTGCAAAACGTTTCTTGAAAAGGAAGACAAGTAGAAAATAAAACAAAAATTAAAAACTCACTAAAAAGCTTGTGGAATAAATTTATCCAAGTTGTCTTTTGTTTGCAGCTTGGATGCTATTATTTTAAATACAGCTAATTTATTTTATCACGTGATGTAGTACCAGAGTATTAAAGCCAGACACTTAATTTTATATAGTTTCCGAGATAGTTTAGTGGCTAGAATTTCCGCTTGTCACGCGGGAGACCGGGGTTCAATTCCCCGTCTCGGAGAATTTTTGAAAGTTAAATGATGACTACAAATGGAAAAGAGTGAACAATCTCCTAGTTTCGACTTTGAGGAGAAACCAGTTGCCTTCCTTCTGAAATATCTTTCTTTTTCTCCCCTGGTTATCTTATAAGTAAAGAAGTACGTTATTTATTTATTTATTATACAGATTTTTATTTGAATAATTGTTTGTAGGCTTCTATAGATGAAATTTCTTTCAATTCCAGAGGCCAGTATTGCTCACCGATAATTGCATCCCATTGATCCTGAGATTTGCCTTCTATCAAACATAACCTCATAGCTGCCTCCCTTTGTCTTTTCTTTCTCATACCTTTTCCACTAGCCGACTCTTTCAACCCCCCAGATTTTTTTGAATAGATCAAAGCATTCTTAAGAAAGTTTTTACAATTATTTTGTAAAGTCGTTTGGTTTTCCAAAGATTCGGGAAGATCCAATATCGATCGTTCTAAGTCAATATCGGCCCTTTCTATATAAATAGAACAAAGCAAAGATATGTTTTTACTCAATGCGTCATTTTCATCTTTGTTTGAATGTTCAGATTCGGAAATGGCATTTCGTAAAACGTCAGCTAATACTTTATATTTATTGCCCAAACTGGTAAGAATTTTCCATTTAAGGGGAGAGTCAATCATAAGTCCAGCACTTTCAAATTTGTCAATAAATGACCTTGTTGATGACGCTTCGGTCAATTGCTTTTCGATTTCATTTTGCAGATCCTCTTCAGAATTCCAGCAACTTATGAAGTCTTCGTATCTTAACACTCTTGCAGAGCGCTCCTTCAACTTTGCAACTTTTATGCTCACACTCAAATTATTAGGCAGTTTTTGACCAATCAATGTACTTGCAATACTGTCTAGTTTAATCAAAAAATCAGACAGCAAACTGTCCATGAATTGTAATAATTGCTCATCGTACAACACCTCATATACACATGATATCATTCGGTATGATTCTATAGTTACTTCGCAAATAGTTTCATTCAAATTTGTTAAATCATCTCCGTTGTTCTCAGCGGAACACAATTTATCTAATACCATGCTGAAAGCAGATTTACATCTTTCAATAGCACAGATGATTTCACTTTCATGATTTAATTTATCAGGTAGCATTGAGTCAATGTAAGTCTCAATAAACTCAAAGTAAGCAAGCGCTATATTGTAATAAAGATCCCAACCAATTGAAGCTTGCTGACCAGAGTTCACAAGAATATCAATGCTTGAATCAAAACATTTACAAATATATTGGATCTCAACCAAAAATCCGTTTTCAGAATTATCATTTAGTGCATCTGCACAGTTATCAAGACTGGATAACACGACTGAGTCGTCTTTGATATATTTATTGTAAACGTCAAACTTCAATCTTGGCAAATTGTATAATGCGTCCGCATTGGTTGGATTTAGTTCCAATGACTTTTTATAGTCTTGATAAGCTCTATAATAAAACCTGAGAGCCTTTGATAAATCTGAACTAAACCATCGGTCAGCAGATTCTTCGTTATTGACACCTTGGTCGTAAAACTCTTCTGAGGTAGTAGGCTGTGCTGTAAGAGCCGGATCCTCCGTAGTCTTTAGTTTCACCTTGTTCAACACTGATTTTGGTATTTTCATTTTTTTCTTATTTGAATTCATTTATTCTATTGTATATACTGTGAGTGATCTTCATAACATATACCAACACAGTTCAAAAGAGCATCTATTTCGAGTTTGCATCAAGAAATTGAAATTTTTGTCGGCTCAGACGAGAAGTGTGGATAATAGAATAATCCGGAAGACTTGAACGTTAAGAACTGATATCAATAGTCGAACCTTTTCCACAAATCAGAGTTCAAATCAATGCGAGATGCTCAGAACTGGTTTGCTGCAAACGAAATAGTACCTGCTGAAACTTCTCTCAGTTATCAGCCATGTAACATGTACATTCTTTTATTAATGTACCAAATTAATCCACAACATCAACAATTTGTCAAGATATATGGAACGGACTTCACCGATGCACAGGGATTTTGCACAGTTTCTGAACCAACTGATCATTGCAAATTATTAGATGATAAACTGCTGGATCCTCATAAAGTTATGCTAGTCGAACAAGTTCTAGCTGGATTTAAAGATTTTGCACGAAAGCATAATTTAGAGGCCCCATCTTTAAGATCTAATAAATCAGTCTATGACAAGAAATTACTTGTTGAAGTCAAAGCATCAATTAAAAGGTATAATAAGATTGTCAATTTCCAGAAAGCTACACTTAAGATTTTGACAAAGCATGAAATTATAAATCGAGTTAAAAATCAGAAGGATCATCATCTTACACAGTTCCTACAGCGACTTATTCAGAATTGTCCAAAACATTGGATGGGTGAGTTGAATACTAAATATGGTCTTAATGAAATCATTGATGATATAGGTGTTTACGATTCTCAAAATTGGCACGGCTTCTTGACACAAGAAAATGCGCCAACATCATTTCCTCAGCACCATAGACTTTTGACCGATCTACCTGGACAATCGTGCACGGATAATAGCAAAACAAATAGATATGTTGAAGAAGTTTATGCAGAAATTAAAAAGGAAGATTTAGATAACACTGTGCTTTCTGCAGTTGACAGAGATAGCGGAGAAGAGTGGGAGACTACGCCGAATGAATATATTAGTTGCAATGAGACATCAATTACAAACGAAAAATCGCCAACCCATCCAAACGAGCTGTTATTTTCACAATCGGATTTTTTAAGTACGCAAAAAGTACAGTTGTCTATTGAAGAAAATGTATCTGTTAATGAGTTAAAAGAGGTTATCATCAAAGGGTTTTCACCGAGAGTTTCTGCAAAATATTTGATTAAAAATCACAAGACTGGAGTTTTGGAAATAACAGACTCCTTTGAAATTTATCTTACAATTCCGCAGTTTGAAAATAGTATTTTTTCTGTAAGCTTTGTGACTTCAGAAGATGTTCTGATCACCACTTTGGGCGATCCCAACGTTCGCGTTAAAGAGTCGGATGAAAATACCATTAAAAAGATTATTTCAGATAGATTTACCCCAGGAAAATCCTATAAGATACCCAGCCACATATATTCGCAGTTTCTAGAGGGAAAGACTCATGTGCTGGCGTCTGGGTTTAAGTTTGTGTGATAACACGAGTCGTTCTGCATGCAATATTTGGCTTTGTGGTCTTGAGCCACAACCGACGCGAACTTGAATTTAAATTGAAGCCTCAGCATTCCTGTTATCAATTTCACTTGACACGAAATCAGCGTCCAATAATTCTTTTATCTAACATTAGAAGTCTAAGTAGGTTAAGATGCCACCAAAGAAAGCAGCCAAGGAAATAATAACATATAGTAGAACCCTTGAAAGTCCGTTAAAATTTGGCGCCCATGTTGGAATGGGTGGAGGAATCTATAAAGCAGTTGATAATGCCATGAATCTAGGTTGCAACTCTTTTGCTCTCTTCCTTAAATCGCCCAGACGTTGGGAATCACCTCAAATATCTTCAGAAGATGCACAGAAATTTAAAGATCTATGCAAAAAGCACAATTATAATCCTCGGACAGATATACTACCACACGGATCTTATTTCATTAATATGGCAAACCCCGATGATGAAAAATGGCAGAAATCGTTTGATTGTCTTTTGGATGATTTGAAAAGGTGTGAGCAATTGGACATTGGTATGTATAATTTCCATCCCGGATCTTCTTTAGGTGATGATACATCGAAAAAATATGACTTTAGACCTGAAGTTAAAGCAAGCAGAGGTGTTCGTCGTTTAGCTGAAGGCCTGAATCGTGCAATAAAAGAGACTGAGTTTGTGAAAATTGTAGTGGAAAATATGGCAGGTCACGGTAATTATGTTTGCGGTAACTTGGACGATTTTCACGACCTATTTCAGCTCTTGGAAGATCCTAGCCGAGTAGGGGTATGCATCGATACATGTCACTCTTTTGCTGCCGGTTATGACTTAAGTAACGAGGAAGGTTGGCAAAACTTTTGGAATGAATTCGGTGAGAAAGTTGGATTTGAGCATTTATCTGCTATCCATATTAATGATTCTATGGCACCACTAGGAGCAAATAGAGATCTCCACCAAAAATTAGGATGGGGATTTTTGACGTTAGAATGTTTTAGATTATTAGCAAATGACGAAAGACTGAGAGGAATTCCCTTGGTACTAGAAACTCCTGTTGATGGAAAAGATGACAGCCAATATGGAGAGGAAATTAAACTTCTTGAATGGCTAGTAGGAAAGGAAAAAGATGATACTGAATTCAAGGAGAAAAAGGAGCTTTTTCAAAAACTCGGATTCAAAAGCAGAACTGAACAAGCTGCTAAGTTCGAGAAAAAGCAAACTACTAAAAGAAAATCCGAGGGAAAAGATATTACAAAGTTGATAAAAGCTAAAAAAGTGAAAAAAGAAGAGGATTAAACTAATTTAGAATACATTGTATACATTAACTCATCATAGAAGAACGGTATCAGTAAAGACTATATCTTTTTGTAGTTTCACTGAAAATTTGCTTCTTGAATTTTTGTTTTGGTGGTCCATTATTCGAAATATGATGTTTTCAAATTACGTTAATTTTGATCAGACTCATCAATCTGTAGTTCGGACTTTTTTTCATCCACATTTGGAGTAACAACAGAATCCCTTTCAGAATCTTTTCCCGCAGAAACATCTTTCTTTGGTACGCTTAACTTGTCGTTATCGTCATACACGCCTTTAATTGATTCTTCAACGTTATCTTGAGAAGAAGCAACCTTCTCACCAGTTTTTTCTTCTTCTTTCTCGACTTCATCTATTGCCTCCTTTACTTGTTGATCCAAAGGTTTTGCTACATCTTGTTGAGGTATCAACTTATCATTTGAAGCTTTCATCTTATTTGCAACTTCAACATTATCATCAACAGATCCCTTTTCGATTATCCTATTTTCCTTCGACAAATCTTGCTCTTTGTCAACACCACTATTTCTTCCTGAAACCATCTTGTTGATACTTTCTTTTTTCTTTTCGATGTCTGCTACCTTTGGCTTTGCTTCTGCCTTTTCATTTTGATTAACGTCTTCAACCTTTTTCTTTGGAACTTCTTCAGCCTTCTTTCTCATAGGTGCACTGTTACCTACAGGTCCAACACCTTTCACCCATTTCTTGATAAATGGTGAGCCATCGAACTTAGGCAACGGATGTGCTTCAGTGTTAAACACAATATTTTTGAGATCCCATTTATCAACATTTCCGTTTTCAAAGACACCTGTTTTAGTGGATCCCGTGTCATCGTCAAAAAGTAGATACAAATATTTCAAAGTCTCCGCTAACCAAAAAGATTCCATGTTATCAGCAAGTACAGGTGGATCGGTTGTGCAGTCTTTCAAACTGGTGTACCGTGGATTCTTGCCATTTGGATCAGTTACTTTAGTATGCTTGACAAAATTTTGGAAAATTTCCCATCCCCATTCACGATAAGTATCATCTTTAGTGATCTTGTAAAGATAATACAAGGTCTCAACAGTTTCTGGTCTCTGTAGATTATGTTTGTCATTTGGTTTGACGTAGAAGTCACCACGAGAGCTACGAACCATGCCCCTCTTTGATTCTTGATTGTACTCTTTCTCCGTGTTAAAAACAACAATTTCAGGAGATAATTGTGTACCTGGAGTGTCATGATACATATGATAACATGTTCTTGCTAACTCTTTAGCTGTATCAAGTTGTTCAGCGTGGAAACTGTCCCACCAAGGTTGAGCCTTGGCATCTATTTCGGTTAAACCATTAGTTGCACCAAGAGCAAACAGACCTCCAATAAAACATACTAGATGATCCATCTTGTCATCTACTGGGCCATCCACCCCACTAGGCAATTCACCGAAGTAAACGTACTTGCTTGGATAAGATTCCTTCATAAGATGTTTCTTTATTCCTTTAAAGGCATGTTCATACATCTCGAGATAAACGTCCTCGTTGGTTTGTAAGTATTGCTTTAATAAATACTCATAGTATGAATCGCCTCTTGATCCCAAACGTATTAGATCCTTGGTAAACTCACCGGTAGTTTGACTGACATAAATAGGAGCCAAACCGTCATATTTATTGAGGACTCCAGTTTCTGAATATTGATTTCTGTGTAAGTAGGACATGACCTTCTCTGCGGCATCCCAGAAATAAGCTTCACCAGTTAAGTTGGAGAGGTATTTGAACTCAAGTTGTAAAGTTGCAATTTCTGCAGTGGACGCACCTAATGCCGGGAAACCAGATCTTCCTGGCTTTTCACCTTTTAGGTTTAGTTCTACAGGTGGTATTCCTGATGGAGTGTTGAATGCTGTCACTAACTTATTTCCTAAAAACACGGCTTTTTCTAAAAATACATTCTCCTCTGGATCATCTGATAAATAATGAGCAGATAATAATCCACCCAGCATTCTGATTGTTGTTTCAAAAACATTTACATCGGTGTTGATGTTGTAATTTAACTCTTTATCAACCCATGATTTCGCATCTTCAAGTTCCTCCTTGCAATCCATCAACATGAGGGTATCAAGAGAGTCGACTATAATCCAACCCAAAGGTTTGGAACCAATATTTTTACCTTTTTGCTTAACTGGGGAGTAAACATCATATCCCCATCCATGTTTAACATAATCTTTCCAGCTCTCAAGGAATGTTTCTTTAACCTGATTTTTACGACTAGACCATAAAGCGGCGGAATTAGATTCCAAATTACCTGAACGGTAAAATCCAGTGGAGGAGTCAATGACCCAGTTAAAGAAAAAATAGATTGCAATTGAAATAAAAAAGGCCTTTGTTAACATTTTATATTTGTAGTAGAAGTTACGTACTTTTCTCCAGTATTGGGAATCTTTGTAATTATTGGATACTGATTTGTCTTTGTATGAGTAGAATTGCGGGAGTCCGTTAGAGTATTTTGACTTTGTTTTAACTTTAGGACGAAAAGAAGCCATAATTTTTTTGAGTTCTTCTTTGTTCTAAACTTGAATAGTTTCCAGGTTGAAACGTTCCTTGGATATCTCACGCGTGATCAGTACTTGGCAAGGTTGGAGTTGAACCTGTGGCACCGGTTGAAGGAAAGATCCGCGACTCGAGACGTAATTGAAATAAATTTCGAGCTTTCTTGCACAGTGGAGCGCCCGTGAGAGTCGATCAGTGAGCATGAAATTTTTAGGCCTCCCTGATCGGTTGTGCAGATTTCACGGCTAAGTGTATGAATCATACTTCTAGTCTCCTCGTTTAGAATAGCGCAGATAGCTTCTTTGTGAATCACTCCTTTTCTTAGAATAATAAACGTTATTTTCATTATAACTAGCGATTTAAATGCCATCTACAAACGTTCCATCTCAAGCTATAGGTGCACCAATCCCAAATAATACTCCACATGCAGTCTCGGTCACTTTACCAACCTGGGAGGCTACCGTTGGATATGAGGAAGGTGAAGCTTGGGTTGTTAATAAAATGAATTCAGGATATCCACGATTCTTTATTCATAATGACATCCAGCAATTGACAAAATTACTTGAATCATCATATGCTAGAGAAAATGAAAAATGTTTCATTTTCCCAACATATAATGTTGCTAAAAGATGTAGAGCATTCATTAAAGAGAAAGCAAGAACTATGAATCCTCCTCTTAACCCAGCTGTTAGAATCTTACAGCTTTCTACTCCTTCTCCTGCTAATTCAGAGGAAGAATCTACAAAAATTGAAGCCAATATTGCTGTTGTATTTTTCCCATCGCAGCTTGATTCTTTAGTAAAGCAATATTGGCAACACACAGGTGAAGGTATTTCATCTAGATTAGGTGAATACTTTTTGTCTGAAATGAAATCCAAATTACAAGCCGAAAGTAATAATAGATCATCATCATCAACTTCATCATCCCATTCACCCCGCACATCAAGATCATCTCGAAGTTCAGTTTCCATTACAAATGTTAATAACAAACAAGAAAGTGCCACCTTTATTGAGGAGAGGTTTGGTCGTAATCTCGATTTGAGATTTGCTAAAGATGCCAAACTGATTTTGAAAGAGAGACTTTCATCAGAATATGATCATGAATATGTTGACAAAGATAATGTCTACCTTTACCCATCTGGTATGGCAGCTATTTTCAATGCACACCGTGCAGTTTTGGCCTGCTCTGAAGAACAGGATAGCAAGACATTGAAATCTGTTTGTTTTGGTTTTCCTTATGTCGATACTTTAAACATTTTAAGAAAATGGGGTGCCGGTGTTCACTTTTATGGATTTGGGGATGATGAATCACTAGATGATCTTGAATTACGTTTGGAATCCGGTGAGAGAATATTATCTTTATTCTGCGAGTTCCCTTCTAACCCTCTGTTGAAAACACCTGATATTATTCGTATTAAACAATTAAGTGATAAATTTGGCTTTTACGTGGTAGTCGATGATACTGTTGGTAATTCACGTAATGTTAACATTATTCCATACTGTGATATTGTGGTATCATCTTTGACAAAAATTTTCTCTGGTGATTCTAATGTCATGGCTGGTTGCATGGTATTGAACAAAAAGGGTAAAAATTATGATAAATTAAAGACATTCATGAATGAAGATTATGAAGATTTTTTCTGGGCACAAGATGCAATTTATCTTGAACGTAACTCCCGTGATTTTCAAGACCGTTCTAGTGTAATGAATAAAAATGCTGAAGCAGTTTTAAAAGTTTTCTTAGATTCACCATTGATTTCTAAAGTTTTTTATCCAAGTGTGACATCTGCAGAATCTAAAAGACATTATGATTTGGTGAAACGTGAAAATGGTGGTTATGGTGCACTAATGTCTATTGTTTTCAAGGATCAAATCGATGCTATTTGCTTTTTCAATACAATCAAGCTATCGAAGGGTCCATCTTTAGGTACCAACTTTACATTGGTCTGTCCATATTCTATTCTTGCACATTTTAAAGAGCTTGACGAAGTTTCTAAATGGGGAGTTGATCCAAATCTTGTTAGATTGAGCATTGGAATGGAAAAGACAGAAGATTTAATTTCCCTGATAGAAGATGCATTAAAAGCAGCTCAAGAGCAACACGAAATATAATACAGTGTCAACATATATTCTTTGTAATAAGAGTACGTACTAAATTTCTGATAGATTATTCGTTGAATATTTTGTCATTAGTTTATAAAAACAAATAAATAAATAGCTTTAAATTAAATAACTTAGTTAGCTAGATGAGTTAGACTCAAATAAATACCGCTATGAAAAGATTTATTTCTTTTCAACATCACCACTTGCGAATCTTGGATGTCTTGGATCGTTAATGAATTCTTCAGTGTTTTCAAGAGCAGTTGCTGCCTTGGAGATTAAAACAGTAGTGATACCGACTATAGTAAAAAAATAAAAATGTTAGTATTCTGAGAGCAAAGGAAAAATTAGCCTTAGTTCAAGATTTCAAAATGTGAGGAGGAAGACAGTAACCCAATTTAAAAACATCTTGATATCGGCCAAAATTTGATTATTCCCTATTTGAAACCATTTTGTATTGTCTTTATTAGAACCTCATTTATTAAACTTGACTAAAACTGGTTGAGACAGTGAAATACATACATCCGACGAAGAATGGCCAGTAGTACTTGACAAGTGGAAACTTGTATGCCTTAACACCCATAAATTGCATTGTAAAGGTTTGTTAGTTGTTGTTGGCCAAGATGTGTTGATCTAAATGACGCTGTTATCATGTTCAACATGGTGTACAACGATGGCGATTCTCGCTAGCGAGCGAAACCGAGAGCGATCTTCTCTGCGCGCTGCGTAACCAACTTGGTTCCCAATCGGGACGGTGCACGGACCTGGAGGGGGGGGCTCATCTACGAAGGTTTGATTCATTATCGTTAACTATGTAGTGTTTTATAAAGGGAATATATAAGAGTGGTTAGGGTGGCTAGTACATCATGAATTCATCACCACTGCAGACTGTGTTTTCGAAAAGTAGAGTACTGTGAAGGGAAGTATCATTATTGTCGTAGTCAGAGGGAGTCATTGAAATGTCGTTGTTGTTTTTCAGTGTATCATTAAATTTGGTTTCATTATTGAGTTCGTTAAAGTCATTATGCATCATCATATCATTGCTGTTGAAAGGGTTGAAGTCCAACAGTGTTCCTCTGCTAAAATAGTCCATGCTATTTTGATCTGAGTTTTTGCTTTCTGATTTCCTCATACCTGTAGAAGCGGGCATCTGTTCATTCGTAGCTTGTAGACTATTGGATTTTTTCATAAGTTTTGATGGTACCATAGGCGTTGGATCAAGTAAAAGTTCTGCATCAATCATTTGAAGCAAGTTATCATCTTCTTCAAATTTGGCGCTGCCCATCATTCCCTCGTCTTGCGTGTTCTTGTTACCATCGATCATATTTAAACTAGGGAACTCATTAGCTTTAAGGAAAACACCATCGTTCACGTTGGTATCATTTGTTTCCATTTTGCTTTCTGAGTAGGGTTTTACTCCCGCCCTATCTTCCTTAAGCTTTTTCATTATATTTTCTCTCTGTAACATTGTGACAAGAGTACCAACAGAACCAGGCGTCTTCATTGCAGTAACACCAGATTGATTTCCAATTCCAAGTATTTTGGAATTCCCCCCTGAAAAGGCCTGAACTATACCACTAGCAATTGATTTTGAAGTATTTTCAAAGCAGAAACACGCTTTGTTTATTTCACAAACACCACATGAATGATATTTTTTGGATGAATTGGGAGTACTAGCTTTTTTGGACTTCGCTTTTGTTTTCGTTTTGGTTTTAGCTGTTGATTTTTTAGGTTCAACAGGTTCCAAGTTGGGAGAAGAAAAATTAGATTCTAAAAAATCTGGACTAACGCTTAATACTTTTTGTCTTTTATTATCCGTTGTAAACGACAAATTAAGTGGGTTGATTGTATTTGAATTTGTTGCAGAGGAAAATCCTAAATCAGTGGATTTGACGGTTTCGTTTTCTAATGGTGGCAAATTAATATTCATTGTCGTGGAAGACTTTTCAGGCTTCCCTGATTTGATCTTTTTCGTACATTGTAACTCGTCATCATCTTTTTTCTTCGCAATCCGCAAGTTTTGAATCTCTTTATTAAGTTTGAGTAAAATCTTTTTCAAATTATCGTTCTCACGAGATACATGCTGCAATTGAACTTCCAATTCTTTTTCGTTGTTTGTATACAGATTAATATTGGAATGGATCTGTGCATTGATTAAAACTTTACCAGTAACTTTATCCTGGTAAACACTGCGAATGCCATTGGCAATGCAAACTTTTGAACATCCAGTGCAGTTTGTAGATGTGCATTTATTACTATTGTGAGCGGACATCTCAGATATAGATTTGTCCTTTGCTGCATTATTCTCGTTCTTTACTTTAACGGAACCAGATGTAGCTTTTGATGATGACGTATGCGTTACATGACCAGAAGACAGGACAGCTGTAGTCAACAATGGTGAAGGCGATGGTGATGCAGATGTAGCAGTTGATGATGGAAGTCTTTTAAGATTCACAGGTCCAGTCTTTGGAATATTAGCATCCCCCACATTTGATTTGATTACTTTCTTTTCTTTCTTCTTGCAAATTTTCTTTGTTTTTGGTCGTGGCGGTAGTACCCAGTTTTTCGATGTTGATAATGTGATAGTGTTTCCTGGAATTGAAATTTCTTGTTCTTTTTTTGAAGGGCTTACTGCAGAATTAGTTCTGGATAGTGACACTGATTTCAAACGCGTTTTTGTTAAAGAAGGTTGTGCTGACTTCAATTTTGGCTTTATAGCAATCGGATGAAATTGTATACTTGGTGCAGTATTCGGATTTGGTTGAATAGGAACGAGTCCTATATCACCTATTTTCGGAGCAGGATGTGTTGTACCTGATGACATATTTGATAATATCGACTTAGATGCAGATGCAGATTTGATATTACCAACACTTGATTTGTTATTTGTCGTTGAAGACTTTACAGGTTGTGGATTATTTGATTTTGAGCTATTATTGTTGCTCTTTTTCATCGAAGTTTTAATGTTAGAGTTCAGGGGTATCGTTCCTTCTGGTGTATTTATGACTTTGGGTATTTGAATTGGTGTAGACTGCATTTTAACTTTAGGCAATGGTAAAGGTAAAGGAACTGATTTTGATGTTTGGCTAGTTGGCGTTGACTGCTTTATAATCGTGTCTGTTATTTTGTCTTCATCTTTTGCAGTTTTAGAATCAGAGTTTGAATCCTTCAAACAATTGCTTTTCAAATCAGTTGAAGCAACGTCGCTATCAGTAGGGCTTACATACTTTGTATTTTCTGATACAGTCTTTGATATGAGACTGCTTCCAATTGATGATTTTGTTGCACTGTTTTGCCCAGATGCGGGCGCGTCGGCTATTTCTGACATGGCGTCCCAGGGATTTCCCTCTGTATATGTGTATGTTTTATGAGGTACAGTATGGATCTGTTCAACACTGCCAGAGTACTCCGAGAGGGTGTGCTGAATAGTGAATGGGGGTGTTGGTCAAATCGGTGTCTGCTTTGCGTCACTCGATCCATCGTCGCAAAGTTCATGCGCGCGATATCGAGCTTTTTTTCTCTGCAGCTTGAGCCCTGGATCAATTGCTTTATGTTTGTTTACGTGTTGTGGCATGCTCTTTTAACGTGGCTCTTATGTTCAGAAGCCATTTGCAGCATCACTTACGCGTTTTACTGCTACTGATAACCATTTGAAAGGACACGTGCCTTACAAACATTTATCATGAGTTCTAGCGAGTTTTCTGATGATGAACCAGTCACAAAGAAGACTAAAACAACAAATTCTACAAAGAAAGTTTCCGCTTCTGATCAATATCAGAAACTTTCTCAATTGGAGCATATTTTGAAAAGACCTGATACATATATTGGATCCGTTGAAAGACATGAGTCTGAACAGTGGATTTACAATGATGAAACTAAATGTATGGAAAAGAAACAAATTTCTATTGTTCCAGGTCTGTTTAAAATTTTTGATGAAATTCTTGTCAATGCTGCCGATAATAAAATTAGAGATCCTTCAATGAAAAAAATTGATGTTATCATTGATGAAGAAAATAACGTTATATCTGTCAAAAATGACGGTAAAGGTATTCCGGTGGAAATTCACGAAAAGGAGAAAATCTATATTCCAGAATTAATTTTTGGTAATCTTTTAACATCTTCCAATTATGATGACAACGAGAAAAAAGTTACTGGTGGTAGAAACGGTTATGGTGCAAAGTTATGTAATATTTTTTCTACAGAGTTTACAGTCCACACGGCAGATAAAACCAACGGTAAGGAGTATACTCAAACATGGAGAGATAATATGTCTATTGTGGGCAAACCTAAAATTGTTTCTTTTAAAAAGCAAACTGAATTCACTGAAATTATTTTTAAGCCGGACCTTACTAAGTTTGGAATGGAAAGATTAGATGCTGATATTTTAGGTGTTTTTAAAAGAAGAGTTTATGATATTGCAGGTTCAGTTAGAGGTGTAAAGGTTACTCTGAATAATGAAACTTTAAAGATCAACAATTTCAAACAATATGTTGAACTTTACGTCAAGTCTGTAGAAAAAGAAAGAGATGAAGCGCCACCATCTGCACCATTATCTATTGAGAATGAAGATGGTACACCAATGGTTAAACCAGAAGGAGGAAGCCCACCACCACCTCCTGTTGATAAAGGCCCTACCATTGTACATGAAATTATCAATGATCGATGGGAAATTGCGTTTTGTGTTTCAGATGGTAACTTTAAACAAGTTTCTTTTGTTAATTCTATTGCAACAACTGTTGGTGGTACGCATGTTGACTACGTTGCTAACATGATTGTTGGGAAAATTACAGAACAAATCAAAAAGAAGAATAAAAAAGCAATGATAAAACCATTTCAAATCAAATCTAAAATGTTTATTTTTATCAATTGTTTGGTGGAAAACCCTGCATTTACTTCTCAAACTAAAGAGTATTTGACAACCCAAGTTTCAAAGTTTGGGGGAAAGAGACTCGAGTTACCTGAAAAATTTGTTAAGAAAATTCTTGGAACCGGTATTGTTGATGAGGTATTGGACATTGCTCAAGCCAACGCCGATAGAGCACTGAAAAGAACCGATGGTGCAAAGAAAAACAGAATAACTGGATACCCTAAATTAGAAGACGCTAATAAAGCTGGTACCAAGGAAGGTTATAAATGTACTTTGATTTTGACTGAAGGTGACTCGGCAAAGTCATTGGCAGTTGCAGGTTTAGCAGTCGTTGGTAGAAACTATTATGGTTGTTTCCCATTGAGAGGTAAACTTTTGAATGTCAGAGAAGCTAGTGCTGACCAAATTATGAAGAATGGTGCAATCCAAGCGATTAAACAAATTATGGGATTACAACACAAAAAGCAATATCGTCCAGAAGATGTCAAAAGCTTGAGATATGGTAGAATTATGATTATGGCCGATCAAGATCACGATGGTTCCCATATCAAAGGTTTAATTATTAATTTCCTTGAAACATCGTTTCCTGGTTTGTTAGAAATTCCAAACTTTTTGATTGAATTTATTACTCCAATCGTCAAGATCACCATTATGAATGGTCCTAATAGACGTAAGACGATTCCATTTTACTCGATGCCTGAATACGAGCAATGGAGAGAAACCGAAGGTCAGACATGTTCATACAAGCAGAAGTACTACAAGGGTTTGGGTACCTCTTCCGCACAAGAAATGAGAGAGTATTTTAGTCAATTGGATAAACATTTGAAGAAGTTTGATTCTTTAAGAGATGAAGACAAATCATCTATTGATCTTGCTTTCTCTAAAAAGAAAGCCGATGATCGTAAAGAATGGTTAAGAGCTTATGAACCTGGTACATATTTGGATCCAACTTTAACTGATATTCCAATTTCAGATTTCATCAACAAAGAGTTGATTCTTTTCTCCATGGCAGATAATGTGAGATCTATCCCATCAGTTATGGATGGTTTTAAACCTGTTCAAAGAAAGATTCTTTATGCTTGTTACAAGCGTAATTTGAAGGATGAAATTAAGGTTTCTCAATTAGAAGGTTATATTTCTGAACATACAGGTTATCATCATGGTGAAGCGTCATTAATGCAATCTATCATTGGTTTAGCTCAAGATTTTGTTGGTTCGAACAATTTGAATATTTTGGTCCCACATGGTGGTTTTGGTTCCCGAGCTGCTGGTGGTAAGGATGCAGCTGCACCAAGATATATTTTTACAGAACTTTCAGCAATTACTAAAAAAGTGTTCAATCCATTGGACAATCCGTTATTACACTATCTACAAGATGATGAACAAACAGTCGAACCTGAATGGTATACCCCTGTAATTCCAATGCTTTTAGTTAACGGTTGTGAAGGTATTGGATCTGGTTGGAGTTCCAATATTCCACCATTCAATCCTAAAGATATTGTTAAAAATATCCGATTGTTAATGGAAGACAAGGAAATGGAGGAAATGACTCCATGGTTTAAAGGATGGGAAGGTAGAATTATTAGAGAAGAAAGTAAGGATAGGTGGAGACTTGAAGGAATTGTTGAAAAGATTGATGATAACACATTGGTTATTAGTGAGTTACCTGCAAGAATGTGGACTATTACTATGAAAGAATTCTTATTGAATGGTCTTGCTGGTACAGATAAACAGAAGGCATGGATTAAGGATATGGAAGAGGATCATGGTACTGGAGTACGTTTTATTGTGAAACTGTCCGATGAAGAAATGGAAAAGAGTGAAAGAATGGGATTCCTAGAAAGATTCAAGCTTACATCAAGTATTAGTAGTAGTAATATGGTTGCCTTTGATCCTGAAGGAAAAATTAAGAGATATGGGAATGTGAACGAAATTATCAAGGATTACTATTTTGTACGTCTTGATTATTATCAAAAAAGAAAGAACTATATGGTTAAGGAATATTCCAATCAATTAGAAAAGATTAGTTCACAAGCTAAATTTGTTAAGATGATTATTGAAGGTGAATTAATTGTTGGTAATAAAAAGAAGAAGATATTAATTGATGAATTGAAACAGCTTGATTTCCCTGGTTTTGACAAAAACAACGAACCAATTCCAATGAACTCACCAACCGTGAAAGTTGAGGATGACGATGAAGAAGAAGTTTTATCACCTGAAGTTGAAAAGGAAACTGATGGTCTTGTTGTTGTTAACCAAAAGAGCACTTCTATGTTGTATGATTATTTGTTGGGTATGCCAATTTGGTCTTTAACTAGAGAAAGATACGAAGCTTTACTCAAAACTAAAGGTGAGAAGGAAGCATTACTTAATACATTATTACAAAAGTCAGCGAAGGATCTATGGAATGAAGATCTTGAAGAATTTTTAATCGAATGGGACAAGTTTTTGGCAGCTGACGAGGAAAACAGAAGGAATGATTCAGCTGCGGGATCCAACAGCAGTTCAGGTACAAAGAGGAAAAGAAGAGCTCCTGTGAAAAAGAAGGAACCTACAACTGCTACTAAAAAGAAGACAACTGTGAAGAAGGAGACACCTGAGCCAAAGACGAAAAAGAGCAAACCAGAGAGTAAGATTGTTGAATTGAAGGATGAAGTTGAAGAATTGAATGATTTTGATGCTGCTCTGAAAAAGTTTAGTGCAACTTCACAAGTTTTCAAAGCAGGATCAGCTACACCAATGACGGAATCTCCCACACCACTATCAAATGCTTCAGAATCCTCAACATCAACAGGGACCTCTTCCTCATCAATGATGGGAAAGGCTAAGAAAGCCACATCGACAACGAAGAAGGCAGTTCCTGTGAAAAAGGCACCAGCTTCGAGAGCTAAGAAAGCTGTATTATCAAGCGATGATGATGAAGAAGAAGAAGAAGATACTGAAGATGGGTCTGAAGATTTTGAAGTTTCTGATTTATCTGATGAAGAAGTTGCTGCGCCAGCGAGACCTAAGCGTACATCTAGAGGAAAGGGTAAGACCCAAATTAAGACGTATTCATTAGATAGTGACGAGGAGATGAGTGATGACAATGAATCTGAGGATAACTATTCAGAGTAAGGGAGTGTGGACAAACAATGAATTTTCCGATATTGTAAATTTTAAAGAACCCATATATAAATATTAAATTAAGTATAAATTGTAAATTTTATTTAAAATTTGATTTAGCACGTCCAATTAGAACATTCATGTAATTTACGACTTCTTTATTATTGTCAATGTAAGCTAGATCGAATTGATCAAGGTCAGGATCATAATCGAGAGCACAATTTTCTGAGTTTTCAAAATCATGAGCAACGCTTAAAAGGAATTCCCCCCAATTTGGAGCAACAACTACTTTCTCATCATGTTCTCTACCGAAAATGATAACTTGACCAATTTTACCTTCAACATCAGGATCTAAATCGACAGCGATATAATTACCTGCATTGTCAGTTACTAAAGGTATCCAATTTGAATTTGCATATTGAGGTTTAATGTAACCTTTAGGGAATGATTTTTGTTCTGGTAGTTTAGTAATGTAATCATTTTTTGAATGTTTTGAAATATTACGTTTCAAATCAGGGTAATTATCAAGATCTTTCTCTGTATATTTATCCAATTTAGTAGCTATTTTAAAAGTTGGTTCTGTATCAATAATTTCATCATTTGCTGTACGTGTAATTTGTTGCTTTTTAGGATTTTTAGAATTAAATTCTTTACGAGCTACTTTACGCCAGTAGTTTGTCATTGCTATTACTTCAGCTAGACTTAATAATTGAAGTCCAAATATTATACCCAATTTACGAGTTGATGAAGGTGCTACTTCTTGGCCATCATGAGTGAGGAAATATTGAATAACGGGTAATGGTAATATTACACCAAGATGCTTTTGAGCAACTCTAAGATCCTTTTCTGTGCATGGGTCTGAAAGAGAGTTTAGAAAATCTTCAGCATCAGGTATTTCTGATAAATAATCGTTATCGTCAATTGATTCTGATAAATTAAAATGGTTGATGTTTGAGGTAAGGTCAATATTTATGACGTCTTCAATGATATGCCAAGCATCAAGTACTAATTGCGCTTGTTGTCTTTCATCAGCAGAGTATTTACTTTGATTAATAGATGGTAGTGTAGGATCGTCATCAGCATATGTTTGGTCTAAAATTCCTGAATTGTTAGCTGCATTAAAATGATCATCGGCAAGAGAGTTAACAGCTTTGGAAGAGTGATAACCTGCGTATCTGTCGTTTGATGTGAGAGTATACACCAATTCTTTCCATTTTTTCGAGATAAAAGACATTGGGATTATATGATGGATGAATGAAGATATGATAATTTCCTAATTCAATTGTTAGGAATGAAGGAGATGATACTAAAAAGCCGTTAGATTTAGTGATGGCATATCCCGAGGGTGCATTAAAATTAGCAGCATGATGAACTCGCGAAAAGACCAAAAAAAAACAAAGAAAAATAATAGAACAGTCAGTAGAAGACAGATTATGTAGTAGCGATTTCAGAATAATAGGTTCGAAAGTTAAACAAAGGGTAACTAAATCTTAGAATAAATTTATAAAAGAATGGATTAAGCAAATAAAAGTGCAAGTGCAGATACAGCGGTTAAACCGAGAATTGCGTAACCAGTTCTGTAAACACCTTTAACGTTAACTTCACGACCAGAATCCCAGATTAAGTGTCTAATACCGTTCCAAGAGTGGAATGCGAATGGGAAAGCAGCAAGTGTCTTAAGTAAAACTTGTGCAGCGACAGGTAAAGCTGAGAAGAGTGCAACAAGTGAAGCAGAGTCGACGATACCAGCAGCGAATGAGACAGTGACTGCGTAGAAACCTGCTGCTAAACCGACACCTGTAATTCTGTGAAGACCTGAAAGAACAGCTGTCATTTGCTTTTCATAGATTTGCAGATGTGGAGAGACAGGTCTGTTCTTTCTTTGTGCAACAAGGATGCTGTTTTCTTCAGCTGGAGTAGCCTTGACGGTAATGATAGATCTTAGAGAGGATCTAATGTGAAGTGAAGGTCTAATGATACCTGTACGAGCAGTTCTTGCAGCACATGCAAGTGGTAATCTCAAGGAAGCGAACATTGCTAGTGTGTGTTTGTGTTTGTAATGTGTTCCATTGAATGTAATGAAAGAGGTTGTGTGTAGAGAATGCCAATAAGTGTGTAGAGTGGTTGGGAGAGTGGTTGCGGGGAGGCGCGGGAGAAGCAAAGTGGGGGCCAATAACGGCTGTGGGAATCGTCAGTAGCCTACGCGGTGGGGACTCAAGGGGGATTTGAGGGGAGTTTTAGGGGAGTTTTAGGGGAGTTTGAGGGGAGTTCGAGGGGGATTCGTGGAGACCTTTGTGGGCGTTGGGCCCGCGGTTGGCAGCGTGTTTTATCCGACAGATGTTTTGAACATTTATCATCTCCGTTTAACGTTTCAGTTGTTAGTGTACACAGTTTATATATATATATATATATATTTAGTCATAATGATAGAAGAGAGTAATAAAAAAAAGAATGCAAGCGTCAACAATATGCAAGAGATATCATGGCATTGTAATCAACACCAGAATTTGTACAACTTGTAGTAAAATGGTTTGGACTTAATGTATAATTTTTCATCTTCAATTTCTTGTCTGAGAAGATCCATATCTTCAACTTTACGTCCAGTATCAACATCAAGTTCATCAATTGGAGTAACCAATCTGATTCTACCCCTTTTCATAACAAAGTAAATACCCATAAAGACAACAAGAACAATTGGATTAAGATAGTTTTCAAAGAATGAATAAGCATCTGCTTTATTAGTTGGGAAAAGAGCAACCCAAAATTCTGCAATTAGAATTAAAATGTTAAGAATAACAGACCAATAAGAACCCCAAACACCTGTTAATGCCATAAATGACAATTCATCCTTTGGATCTCTACCACGTTTCACCAATGCTTGTCTGAATCTAATATGCGCAATACAGATTGAACTCCATGTGAAAAGAGATGAAAGACCTGAGATAGACATCATCCATGCAAAAGCTGTTGCCTCCTTTGGAGATGCAGCTAAGTAACACAATAATCCGAAAAGGAAAACAACTCCAATACCAACCAATGGTCTACCACTTCTATCAATATAACCAAACCATTTTGGTGCAA
Source organism: Pichia norvegensis (assembly GCA_030570285.1). NCBI lineage: Eukaryota > Fungi > Ascomycota > Pichiomycetes > Pichiales > Pichiaceae > Pichia > Pichia norvegensis. The sequence goes on from JAJLVM010000002.1 coordinate 187,510, forward strand.
ATCCTTGATCACCAAGTGTTGCAATACATCTTGAACATGCGAAAACTGCTGCATTTGCAACAGATAAAATTGCTAATAAAATAACAACATTAATAACTGATGGTAAACCTTTAATACCTGCTCTAGTAATTGCAATAACAAAAGGTGAAGCAGATTTACCATTAGAATTATCACTTAATAATCTTGGATCATTATGTGGAACTAATAATCCAACAATTGTTAATGAAGTAATATAGAACAATGCAATTCTCCAAAAAACTTGCTTTGTTGCTGAAGGTAAAGTTTTCCTTGGATTTGAAGTTTCTGCTGCTGTTAAACCAACCAATTCAGTCCCAGAGAATGAAAATGCTGCAGTAACGAAAACTGTACATAAACCTTTAAATCCATGATTAAAAGCACCAGGGTTATGCCAATATTCACCACCAATATAATGACCATTTGGTCCACCACCACAGTTAATAATAATTCCGAAAAGACAAAATCCAACAATTGCTAAAATTTTAATAGTTGAAAACCAAAATTCTGCTTCACCATAACCTTTAACACCGAAAATGTTAACGAATAAAATAACAAAATAAAAAATTGTAACCCAAGCAGCAGAATTAATTGAATCATTCCAATATTTAATAGTAAGTGAAGCAGCGACAAGTTCTAATGGCATAACAATAACCCATTGCATTGCATAATTCCATGCCATACAGAAACCCCAAGCTGGAGAAATAAATCTTGAATTTAATGAAAGGAAACCACCAGCAACTGGGAATGCAACTGCCATTTCACCAAGTGATTGAATTGTAGTGAAAATCATTGAACCAACAATAAAGTAACAAATAATAAGTGATGCTGGACCACCATTTTTTAATGCAGTACCTGAACCAACGAAAAGACCTGTACCAATAGCACCACCTATTGCAATCATTTGAACATGTCTATTCTTTAAACCTCTATTTAATGGAGCTCTAGCAGCAATTAATGCTGCTTTTTCAAGTTCTGATAAATTTGGGTCAATTTCATCTAAATCTATTGGTTTGAAAGAATCAATAAAATTATGGAAAAATCCTCTATTTACAGCTTCAGCATTTTCATATGGACTTGCCTTAGAACCTAGTGAACCATCTTCACCTTCACTATAAGCAACTGATTCAGGTGAAGCTTTACTATCTGCAGTGCTATAATTATTTAGCTCGTGTTCTCTGCCAGAAGACATAGTAGATGCGAATAAAAACTCAAAAGAAAAAAAGAGAATAAAGAGAAAAAAGAGGAAGTTGAGATGAAAGAAGAATGAAAGAAGGGGATATTGAGTTTAATATAAGAGCGTTCAATGAATATTATGTTCTGATCAAACGAAAAAGAAACGCTTCCCCCCCAAACAGAAACTTGAACAGAACATACGTTAGATTAACTTACTGAGTAAATAAATCCGTTCCCCCATTTTCCCGCTTTATGACTACAATTGTTAAATTATTACAATATCAACTTACTGCATTTACCCCTCTTCAGTTTGTCCCAATAACACACTCGCGATAACAGCAAATGTAGACCGTAAACGGGCCGGTTTGAAGTAGTCAGGCATTACAGCTGGAAGTAGGAAGCGAGTAAACCATGCCAATGCCAGACCCCCAAAGACCCTTTTTTCGCCCTTTTGCGCTAGTGAAAAATTTGACAGCTATTGTTTCCAGCTTGCAACGCCCCCCTCGGCGCTGGCCGAATGCCGCCTGAGGCATCTTTTCCATATGCATTCTCCTCTCCCGGTCCCGGAATATCCAGAATTTCGTACCCTGCTCAGGGATGTTATCAGTGTCTGTGCAGTAAATAATAACGTCGGAGTGATCATGTCTAATAATAAATGGTGTTCATTCGCCGTTGGAGTCACACACTTCTTCAAACGCCACCATAGGCACCGTAAACCGCTGCCCTGACTCAGCTGCGCATCACGCGAATGACGGTTAAACGTCAAATTTTCAGGAATTTAATTCTCCGACTCTTGCAAACCACCCCCAGCACACGTGACGCTCACTTCACGTGATTGCACAATTCATAAAATAACGATTGATTAAAAAAAGACCTTTATATATAAGTAGGGAAATAGATAAATAGATAAATACATGAGTAGATGGGTAGATGGGTAGATGAATGAATAAATGATGTATTGGACAGTCTAATATAAACCAGCATTGAGGTCGAGTTGATCGAGGTTACCGTCTCTTGCTGCAAGTAACAAACGATTCAATTTATACTCATCATTGGATGTAAGTCCATTATTGTAAGGAATACTCTCTTGTTGAAATGGGTATTGTTCAACACCGTAACCGTTACTTTGCAACAAATTCGAATTAACATTCACCGATGAATTAAATAATCCTAATGAATCTCCAATACCTCCAACTTGCCCATTGATATTTTGTCCAGTATTCATTCCCAGTAACATATTGAATTCATTATTCGTGAGTTGATTCATTGAAACATTAGAACTGGAATTGGAGTTAGCATTCAATCCAACATTAAGACCGTTCCCATAACCACTATTAGCATATTGTGACATCATCAATTGCTGCTGTTGTAACTGTGAAAGTTGTTCATGATGTTGTTGCTGTTGCTGTTGTTGTTGCTGTTGTGATTGTTGCTGCAAATTGTTAAACATTGGCTGTTGTTGCTGTTGTTGAGGTGGACTGTTACTTTGTTGTTGCATTTGTAATTGTCTTGCAAACCAACTTCTTTGTGCAGCTCTTGCACCCCAACTAACTCTAATCTTACAACCACCTCCAATATCATAACCTTGCATCTCATTAATAGCCATCTCAGCACTTGCACGATGGAAAAATTGAACAAATCCACAACTTTTCCCAGATGGAATCTTAACATAACTAATCGATCCAAATCTTGAAAATAAATCATACATTTGTTTCTCTGAAATAGCAACATTTAATCCACCAATGAAAACAGTCGTATTAGATGGATCATTAAAATATTGCAAAGAACTGTTATTTTGTGCAACTGGTTGAGATGATCCCTTCGATGCATACATCGAGGAACCAGAATTTTGTGATTGTAATGATCCTGACAGTAAATTATTATTTTCAGATCCTGGTGAATATGCATTCATTACATTAGATGTTAAATTATTTGAAGCATTCTGATTGTTTGAATTATTAGATGATTTGGATGCTGTTGAAACTCTAATTGCACGACCCAATAAGTTAAAGCCTTGCATTTCAATCAATGATTTCTTTTGTTCATCTTCACTTAAAAATTTAACGAATCCATAACCTTTATTGTTACCAGTGCTTTGATCAACCATAATCTTAACACTTGTACATGATGGGTATTTAGATTTGAAAGTTTGCAATAAAATTTGTTCATTAATATTTTGAGGTAAATCACCAACAAAAATTGAATATTCAACTGGATTAGAAGGTGTTGCTAATGGAATTGCATTAGCAGATGCAGCAGCAGCTGCTGCCGCTTGAATATTAGCAGATGACCAGTTGAGTCTAAAATAATGTTGATTATTTGTATTTGGGATAGGTTTACCATTAAAAGTATTCAATACTTTTGAAGCATCTTCAAAGTTATGAAATCTAATAAAGCAGTAACCTGCATTAGCTAATCCAAGTTGAGTACTTTGTTTATCTTTAATAAGTTTAATAGAATGAACAACAATACCCATAGAGCTGAGTAAACTAGTCCAAATTTGTTTGATGGTTAATTCATCCCATCTTTGATCTAATTCACCCATCCATAATTGAGGAATTTGTCCATTGTTGTTTAAGTTCTGTTGAGAACTGTTGTTGCTGCCAATACTGCTGTTATCAAAGCTTTGATTGTACATTGTGCTTAAATATAGTTTTTTTTGTAATATCTTTGTTAAATAGTTGTTCTTTAAGATTTATTTGGATTTAAAATATAATGCAAAGTATTTTATCTTTTTGATGTATGCAACTAGTACTTTTTTTATATTGTCAAATAAAATTGATTGAATGAAACTATTTTTGTTAAAAAAATTATAGTTTTTCTTGTTTGTTTTAGTAAAATGGTAAAAGCAAAATAGCTGGAAATATGTAGTATGAGAATAAATTGGAAATAACAGATGTGTATAATATGTTTCTAAAAAAAAGCTATTAGAATGAAATGGAAAATAAAACAATAATTAAAGGGGTAAAATAAATGATTCTTGGTAAAAAAGAGCTAAAACTTAAATGTAATAATGATGAATTAATTGAATATTTGAAAAGTTTAAAGTTCACTTAATTTATGGAAAGCAAAATATAGATGATCCAAAATAACAGTGAAACTTAAATCGTTAATGAGTTTTAAAAGCAGTATAGGTGGAAAAATATGCTAAAGTTGAAATTGAAATGGAAATGGAAATGGAAATTGAAATAGAAAAATGAAACAAATCACCAATTTAATTTCGTGATTTTATTTTCAATGATCTGGAAAATCAAACGTGTTTGTTAAGTAAAGTGATTAAAATGCCAAAAGGAATGATGTGTCTGAATAATAGATTAGTATTAGCAGATCACAGACACGCAGTAGTGTCGGCACAAGATGTTGATGGGAACAAATATAAAGAAAAAGAAAAGGATTAAATGGGAGAGAAAAGAAGATGTGAAGAAAAGTTAGGGGCAAAGTGTCAGTGAAAAGAGACTCCCACACTCTCACCAGGTGTCGAGAATTGAATTTAGTCGGCCAAAAGAAAAACCCGCCAAAATGGAAGGCTACGCGATCCGGGCAATTTTTTTTTCCCTCTGCGTCTGCTCTTTTCGCGATGTTATTTTTTAGCAAAGTCTTTTCACGGCCCTCGATTCCACACACTGCTGACGCGGTCTTGCACTCGATGCCTTTCCGGGATATGCTACTCGGCTGGATCGTCGATCGCTGTAACATTCTGATACTACCTATCACTCTTCCGTTGGAATATTCAGTTCCCTCATTAAGGCTTTGATGGCGTATGATCTACTACCATGTGTAAATATACCACTTTTCATACATTCATCAATACTGTATCTATTTGTTGAATCAACTGAAAGACATTTCTTTATGAATTTTTTCGAGATGTCTGAAACCAGGGCCCATTTTTTATTATCTAAATTGATTGTGCCAACACGACTTTTCTTGATGATCTCTGCAACTTCAGAACTGTAAAATGGGGAAATCCCACTGAAAAGTATATGACCAACAACCCCTAATGACCAAGTATCCACTTTTTCAGTATAGTAATGATTAATCGAGATTTCTTGATCTCTATTGTTTGCAAAAAAATCATCAATATATTTATTAGCTTCTCTCCTTTTAATGTTTCTCTCTAGATTAATTTCTGGTGCAGCATACTCTGCTGTGCCAACTATTGTTTGCATTAAAAAATTACCAGTTTTTTTACTTGTCCTATTAAGTTGAACTAAATTCTGCTTTGCAATTCCAAAATCACCAATCGCTAATCGTGGGAATTTCACAGGTGCTCCCATAATTAAAATATTATCTAATTTCAAATCCCGGTGTACAATCCCGTTTTGATGCAAATATTGAAGTGCTCTACAAATTTGATAAAGTGCAACTACAGCTTCTCCCTCCGGTAATCCTTGTAATACTTCATTGTCTTGCGATAAATATGAAAACATATCTCCACCAATTGCTAGTTCTTGAAAAATTTTCATCAATCCTGACTTTACATCAACTATACTTTGTTTAATCTTTATAATATTTGGATGGTTAATGGTTCTTAGAATGTCATGCTCTAATTTGTTTTTGGATTTATGTTCACTATACTTTACTGTCTTCACTGCGTAAAAAGCTCTGCTATTACCCTTTCTAAATGCAATTTGCACCTTACCAAAAGTACCAACACCAATAACATCAGGTAATATAGTCCAATCTTTGATAACTGTATAATCTTTTTGGTTTATTGTTTTTGGTGATACTTGAACATATTTGAATCCAATTTCATCATGTAGCTTGATTACATCGCCATGTCTTAAAACAGTAAATTTTAATTTACCAACAGGTATATTATTAACATAACAATAATTACTTGACATATCCTGTAAATAGCAGATACTTGAAGTATTTGTATCAAATTGAACATGCCATATATAGCAATGTGTGCTTGAAATATGTTTATTGTTAATTTGAATCCTATCAACACGACCACTTTTCTTTTCTACTGGTAGCCGACCCAAACCAACAACACGATTTTTGTAGAAAGGTACTTTGATACTATCGTTTACAAGATATGCAATAGGCTCAGACATTGTAATGCACCTTTAAAGAAGAATACTATTATACGAGCCTTTGCTATGTTTTATTGATTTTGTTATTTTTCCAGTTACCAAGTATGTACGAGCCTTACACACGAATTTTCTTAATAAAACATTTGTTTTTTTTTTCCCAATTTATAAAATTTGCTACACTTAACAGATACCACTATCTATTCCCATATTATCCTTCATTTCGTCCATAGATTTGTATTCTAGATTCTCATCACGTCCATTATCAGGGTATAAATCTCCATAGTACCTCATCATTGGAGACATCTTAACCAATGAGACGGAATCTTCAGTTTGTTTTAAACATTCTTTCATAATAAGTGCTAATTGTCTCCATAACTGATCGTTTACAGCAACAGTGTTACCTATAGTAATGTTTCGCCCTCGTTGGAAACAAAATCTCGCACTTTGATCGATTGGGTACGGTCCTTCTAAACACCATTTCTGAAGTAAACAAACCAAATCATGATGCCTTGCATCATCTAAAAATTGCACACAAATACCGGATATCTCCAAATGTTGGTAAAATATCATCTCTAATGGAGTGAAAGAAACTGTTCGTGGTTTATCCACACTTAAACTTTCAAATAAGGCTAAAACGCTATCTTCTCGCTTTAACATTGTATAATTGTTGACATCTTCGATATCAGTATCCGTGAGAGCTAATCCCTCTACTTCAAACTTTTTCATCTCTTAACAGCAATGTTCTTTCAAGTCCTTTTGTTTCCCTTTGGAAACTGCTTGTAGTTGTCGAAACTTGATCTGAAACCTCCATCAACGATAAGCAACACAGTGATCCTGACTCGTCCTGCCTGCTGTCCAATCGGAACGCCCCTCGCTGCGACTCCGAAATAAACGCTTATTTACCGCGTAAAAACCCGAGTCTGACTCCAGCTCACACAGGCACGTGACCTCTACTGGGATTCTTCTTCACCAGTTTCAACAAAGAACCATACAGTTTCCACTGCAAGATTGAAAGGGTTTTCATTTTCATTATTCTTATTCTCCGGGGTCACTATGTGTTTTGTTATACGCGTAAGACGACCAACAAACCAATCTTTGCTGCTCAGCGATTTCTTCTGTTCTTCATTGGTAGGCCTTAAGTAGTAGTTTGGAGATCCAATATTGAAAATAGCCCACGGTTGCTTTCCATTTCCAGTTTGTGCCTCATTCAGTGTGAAGGTTCGCAAAAATAATACCAAATCACCCTTTTGAAAGTTCCTCAATACTAAGCGTTGTGAAAGAGTTTTGTTTAAGTTTTTAATATCCCCTTTTAACTGTACCTTCTCCCTTTGCAACTTCCGAGCAAGAGATTCAACATCCTCAAATCTGCGATGGATCTTGGGTAAAACTAAATCAGAAGAGAGAATTGTAGTTCCAATAAATTGCTGATATTTTGGCTCAAGTTCTTTTTCATTAAACATTTTAGTAATAAGTGCTACTCTTGATTTAGCAATTTTTAACACGTTTAATATTGATGAAATTTCCTTTAGCTTGGAGTTTTGAAGTTTTATATCTGACCCGCTCTTTTCCGTCTCATCAATATCAATATCTGCATCATTCTTTAAATTGAAAAACTCTGAGTCTTCAGATAGTATCGGAATCCAATCTACTGTAGTTCTTGCTTTGTTCGCTAAAGCTGATGCTACAGTTTCCATGAAAAGCTTCTCATCATTATGCTCCAATTCTTCGTCAAACTCAGAATCCGACTCCAGAATCTTCTTCTTTTGTGCCCTCAAACCCTTTACTCTATGAATTTCTAAATTACCTTCATTATCGACTAATAACAGACCCATCATTTCTAAAATTAGACAAATGGCCCTGAGATTCGTGTACATGTGCTGACTCATTCCTTGAATTTTAGTAACCAAGAATGTAACTGTATCCAACAATTCGGATGTCAATGCATCAATGCCGTAAACTTTGGAAACAATCTTTTCAAAGTGATTGTTGATATCTTGCAACTCTTCAATTTTTATTTGCATTGAGTTTTTCTCTTTTTGACTCTGCTGATTTTCATTCAAATATTCAGCTTCTTTATGTGTCATATTTTCAATTAGATCTTTGTTCATGTTTGTAAATTCATCAATATCTGAAACTAACTGCTCATTGTCGGATTTTAACTGTGTTATCTCTGCCTGTTGTGCGTCAATAAATCCCTTTAGTTGTGTTATGGTATGGTCTTTAGACTCAATTATTTTCTTGTTGTCTAAGTCAACCACGCGTAGCTGCTTTATATAGTTTTCCTGTTCCTCAATAACTCTGCTTAAGTTTTTCATTTGACTAACGTCCTTACTTTTCTCCAACTCTTCAATATATGATTTCAACATAATATTCTCATCTTCTACAGATTTTAATTTTTCCGTATAATGATCCGGTGGTAGCATAATTTTATTACGACCAAATATTTTACCAGTCACCGTTTCTTCTTTCCCTTTCAAAAACACATCAGTAAATTCCTTATCGACTATGTCCGGTTTAGTCCATTTGTGTTCAAACAACTCAAAGTTCTTTTCAAATAACATACTTTCAAGTTTTTGGATTCTTTCCTCATAAGCTTTGAGAAGACCCGCATCAGAATCATTATCTTTGGTGTTCTCCTTAGTTACTGTGTTAACATTAATTTGAACCTGATTAAATTTAAAACTTTCGATGAAATTACGGAACAGCCGCATATAATGCTTATCTTGAATGTTAAAAGTTCCTAAATCATTCAAGTTTCCAGATTTGACCACATACTGATTTTTGTCATCACTATTTGGTATATTGTCCAATCCAATATTTTCCATAAACTGTTTCAGTTTCTGAATTGACTCTGCATTATATTTGTGCAATTCAAGCAAATTAATATACTTTGAGATGTGCTCCAATGTAACATTGCTTATTAATGTCTCAATTTTAGATGAAGAAGTAGAAGCATCAAGATCCATGTTCATATTTTGTGAAATCTGCTCAACCCTTGCCTTCATAGGAAAGCTGTTAATATTCTGTAGCAACTTATTAAATGGAGAAAGATATCGTATAGTATCTGAATTATGTCTTTTAGGTTCAATCAGAGGACGCACCAATTCTTCTTTCCGAGATGTATTTTCGGAATTCAATGAAACTTCAAAAACATCTCCATTTAAAAACAATTCTTTATTGTTCGAATCAGTTAAAAAAGGCAAGCTACTTTCATCAATTCCAATACTTGCAATAAAATCAGTAAGCCATTTCTTCCGCTCTGACTTTTCAATAAAGTTCATCATCTGTAATACTTCATTAGTTTTCCTTGCAAGCTTTCGAGTTGCAACTCCATATTTCTTATTACTTACCAAAGCAATCATCCAAATTCCAAAAATAAATGGCAAATCTTTCACTAATGTCAGTTGAAGTTCATCATGTTGCATGTCTTCAATAGTTTTCAAAATATCAGAATTTAACAACTCAGTAACTTTACGTAAAGATATCTGAATTTTAACAAAAGCAATAAGGGTAGAGTTTACTAATTTTTGTTGTAGTTCCTCTCTATTTTCAAAAAATTTCCTTTGTATCTTGTAAAGTCCGTCAGCTAAATTTGTGATTGCAGGTATATACTTTGACTTCTGAGTACTAAAGATTTTAGTCAATCTGATAATGTTAGTGATAGAATCCCTTGAAAGAAAAGTTGACATGTTGTTTGTAGTTGTAATTAAACTTTCAAAATTTGGTAAATCTTTCATGTCATTTACCATTTGGGTTGTTAAAGTCTCTAGCTGGAAATATATCTCGTTTGCCTTCTCTATGTTTTTAGCTTCAGAATTTTCCCATTCCCGTTTTAAATAGAGTGTCTTGTAACTTTTAAAATCTATAAGTATTGATTCTTTTTGAACAGCAATTTCGTTAACTAGTGAATATTTTAGCTTGGCAAATAACTCTTCGGTCTGATTTCTTTTAACTTCAAAGTCCGAGGCAGCTGATCGTACCAAATCCAAATCAATCAGTTCGGATAACAACAACTCCTTTTCCTTTCCCTTTTCATGGTATTCAATCTTGGTCTCTGTTAGTAGTTGATAAGTATTCTCCCATTTATCCACAAAAGAGTTTTCAACTAAGTTTTCAAATACGTTTTTTAAAGTATTCATATCATTCTCTAAATTTTGATGCATATTGGAAACATATTGCACTAATGTATTCAAAGAATTGAGCATGTTTTCAATAGTCAGATAATCATCATGGTACACGTCATTCGACAGAGCACTTTTCATATCTGACACTAACGCAGAAGCCCAACCAGAGTTTCTTTTGATAAGACTTAAAAATAACCTCAAGCCATCAAAATCTAAATCAGATGAATTTATTATCGAATCAGGTGTTAATGACGATACATTCCCTAAAAATATGTCAAAATTAGAGTTGCTGAAGTGAATGGCCGGCGACTCTCTAGGTTTTATCATATTTAATAACTCTTCTTGCTGTATCGACTTTAACAAATCAGCTATAATTTGATCTTTTCTTTCCTTATCTAACAAAGATGGGGTAAAGAATTTTCTATCAAAAACGTAAATCACAGAAACCTGATCATGAACAATCATTGAAAACTTTAGTTTAATCCCAAAAGGAGTCAAAAGAAACAATCTATCCATGTCAATCTTTAGATTCTGGGCAATGAAAAGTTTCAATGATTCCATATTTGTTAATATATCACTTGGAATTGTAATTTTTGTTCCTGTAAAGGCATTGATAACAGTCAAGTTATTTGAGTGATCTATATATCGGGATGAGTCAGCAATAGCTTCTTTTACTTTCATTGCAGATGTCATAGATACAGGAATAATGCCATTCCTAGTGGAGTATATTGAGTTATTCATTTTAAGTGTCGTAAATTAGATAGATAGGCGACTTCGACTTTAAGTGATAGTTAAGCTCCGATAACGACTGAATTGATAATACACAAAGGGATGTGATAAAGCTTTTTTGGGCTGAGCCACTTCCACGAATGGTGATCAAAAAAAGTCAATGAGGCACCCCACTTAAGGTTTCGTCATTGCAAGACTGATTTAAGGTCAAAAAATTAACACACTTCATGGTATCACTTGAAGATCTTGAAATACGAAGTGTCTCTCTAGACACATCCAAACGAAACAGAGAAGAAATAGATAAGGAAATTGCTGCAGTTGAAGCAATAACTGGAAAATATTTGAGTGAACCATATTCCATTTATGTTTATCGTTTTTTCATAAACAACTGGCCAGATCTTTGTTTGTTAGCCATACACGACGGCAAGATTATTGGAAACATTATTTGCAAAGTTGAACCACATAGAGCAGTGCGAGTGAGAGGATATATTGGAATGCTTTCAGTGGAAGATGAGTATAGAGGACTTGGTATTGCTAAAAAGCTGATTGAAAAGGCCGTAATCTTAATGATTGAGAAATACCAATGCGATGAAATTACACTTGAAACTGAAGTCATCAATGAAAAGGCGATTCGTTTATACGAAAATTTTGGTTTTATGAGAGTTAAAAGGCTATACAGATATTATATGAACCGACACGATGCATTCAGATTAGTCCTACCAGTAACGATTAAATCATGCGTTTGTTCTTCTGAGCTGCAACCGCTTGATAACCCTGTTGAAGCAACTTACTAGCATATTTCACATATAATTTATAGAAATGAGAAGTATTTCAAGTCGTCGATTAAAAGCTGTAATTTTGAAAGAATTTATAAATGTACAAAGAAGCACTAAATGTGAAGAACACTATTCTTCGTCTTCAAACTTTGGAGCTAAATAGTATCTCAAGTACCCACTAGGTAATTTAAATTCGAAAAGAGCTGGTGCCTTGTCAGTCAATTTGATAGTGATAGATGGAGAAAGAGATGCTGCTTTGACGATATCATTTAAGTACTTAGCACCAAAGGTAAGGTTAACAGGTTGGTTCATATCAATCTTAATAGATTCATCGTTGTTTTCAACATCAGTGTATGGTTTAAAAACAACAGATCCAGAACCAATTTGACCTTCTGCTTTGAACTTGACAGATTCCTTATCGACTATTATTTGTAAAGATTCACTCATGGTTTTAAAATCTCTTGCAATCTTAGCAAAGTCTGCAGATGGCATTGTGACGGAACAATCATTATCCATATCATCAATAGTTAAGACATCAGAATCAATGTCCATTAACTTAAGAGAAAATTCAGAAATTCTGTCTTTCTTCTTATCTTCAAAGACAACAAGTAAAGAATCTGGATTGTCTTCAGCAATTAAAGTTAAGAAGTCATCGTTGTTACCTTGTTTCAAAATTTTGCTCAATGATTCCAAGTCTAAACCTAAAACGAGATCTCTGTCACATCTGAATTCTTGGAAACATCCTGCATCCATCTTTAAAGCAATAAGAAGAACTCTCGAATCATCAATTGCTTGAACAGTAATACCATCAGATTGAGAACAGTTAAAGTTACATAATTTCACGGAGTCTCTGATGGATTCAATAATCTATAGTTAAATGATAAAAATGTTAGTATTTCTGTCAATTAGTCAAATGTCAATTAATCAAATTGATACATACTTTCTTTAAAAGAGTAGCGGTTTCAAATTTACCTTCTAACATTGCTAGTAGTGTTTACAACAAAAGAAGAGAAAGCAGAAAAGAAGGCAAAAAGAAAGCATGAAAGAAACAAGAGCTGAAAAAGACACGAAAAGTGGACATTCGGTGCCTGCTGACACGTAAATTACAAAAATTCGTTTCACACTTCGACGCGTACAAATTTCTGCACTTCTTCTGATCACGTGAAGAAGCTCTACAATATATTAGAAGTCGTTGAAGAACATGTACTACTCAATCATGGAGTCATTGAATAATCTGAATGATGTTGTAATTAGCTAAATGGCGTTTCAACTATGCTGTGATATTGGAGTCAGATTATTCTTTGTGTAGCACAAATGTATAGAAAGATATTTCTTAATTTTTCTAAAGATTGATTACCAATACTTGAGTAAAAAATCGATATTAATACTCTAATGTAACCAATCTTATGGATTTGTTTTAAAAGCTAATATCAAGTGGCACATATAGGCGTGTGTGAAGTAATGCTTCGGATTGTGCAGCGAAAGATAGCGGACCTTTCAAATCTCAACAATCTAATCGGCTCAAAATTTTGAACGTTCTGCTGGTGATAACTACAACCTTTCTTCATCAAACAGACCTGGAAATCGTAGGCAGAGTTTAAGATGGATTTTGTGAAGAAAGCTATATGGGGACCTGATCCTAAGGAGCAGTTTCGTAAATGTCAACAAACATTACGTAAAAATAAACGTCAAATGGACCGACAGATACAAGACCTGAATAACCTAGAGAAGAAGTCTAAATCATTAATAAAGACAGCTGCTAAAAAGAATGATATGAAAGCTGCAAGGATGTATGCAAAAGAACTTAGAAATACGCAAAAAGTTAACGAACGAATGCATGTCTCTCGGGCTACTTTGGACTCCATTGAATTCAAATTAAATGAACAGCAACAACTAATAAAACTTACAGGGTCATTACAAAAGTCAACAGAAATAATGAGGGATATGAATCAGTTAATACATTTACCTCATGTAAGCAGAACTGTACAGGAGCTTTCGAAGGAATTGACAAAGAGTGGTATTATCGATGAGATGGTCAATGATGTGATTGAAAGTGCAGAATGGGAAGATGAGGATGAGGATGAAAATGAAGAAGTTGATGAATTGTTGTCGAGTATAATTGGCCCACAATCTGAAGAAATAGAAGAGTCGCAAGAGCAGTTGCCGGTTCAATCGGAAGCTCCAGAGGAATCAGTTGCTGAATCTGATGATGAAGCTGATACTCTCATACAGAATATGAGACAAAGATTAAGTGCATTACAAGAATGAACACCAAAGTTGTGTGTAATTATAATTCATAATAAACAATTATAAATAATTACTATATGTTGTACAAGTCATCAAATCAAAATGGCACCAGAAATAAATGTGAAAACCAAACCGAGTAATGATCCAACATAGCCGTTTTGAGTATTACCAAAGTTCTGACTAGTCGCAATAGTGGACGAGTTAGTTCCATTAACTCTGGTATAGATTGACCCATTTCTAGTTCTGGTCCTCGTAGTCACATTTCCACTAATACTGGAAGTTTTCAAATATGCAAATGATGATTCAATATCACTAGTGTTGTAGTGGTGTAGCCCTGTTGTTTTTATTTCGGAAACTGAAAAGGGATATGATTTCCATGTTGTAGGAACAATCCAATTTTCTGATTCAGTTGTTGTTACAGTTGTTTCAATAAAAGGAGTTTCATGGCTTGGAGTGTCCGAATGTGAGAGCGTCTTAAGAGTGGACAAAGCAGTTTTGGTTGAAACGACTTCGTCGTTAAACAAAGAAGTACTTTCGCAATCTACTTTCGTTGTAGTACTATCAACTTTAATAGTAGTGACATCTTGTGTTGGGATGGCTAAAGACGTTTTATCACCAGGAGTGCTAAAAATAAATGGTATGCGTGTACCGGTTAACGTATTGGTATGTGCAACATTTTCAGTAGTTGGTGAGACCTTTATTTGATCAGACTTATGATCAATAACTGATAAGTCTGAGACCTTCTTCTGTGGTACTTCTGTAGAAGGATAGTGTGCCCCAGGATCCGTAACAGTAATATCATGAGTGGAGGTAACTGTAGTTGTAGTGTAAGAAGTTATAATCCTGATTGGTTCAAAATTATCTTGCCAGTCTATTTCATCATCATCATCATCATCATCATAATCACTATCATTATCATCATCAACATCAACAGAATCATTACCAATAACATTACTATTAACGCTATCCATACCAACAAATGAAAAGTGATCAGTGTTAAAATGCTTGCCAGATTTTTGAATATTATCACGACCATCTTCCTCATCAAACCAGTTGAAAAAGTTGGCTTCCTGGACACGAGAATCATCATTCCCTTCTGATTCTAAATCTACCAATCGCTTGTTCAAACCAAGCATTCTAAACTTTTTAGACCCAAATGGGAAATAATCATCATCTGCCCCTTCTTCAACACCTTCTCTTTCATCTCTATCATCATCATCACAATGTTTTCTCCAGAAGTATGGAAATCCAGCAGCAGAAATGTTCTCCTCTTTGATCTCAGCAACATTAGAAAGATCTGCAGACTGAACAACTGTTGCATCTTTATTGATAAATTTATAACCCAATCCAAATACGGGAGTGTCTTCTTCCTCTTCTGATATAGATGGAACAACGTAAAGATCGCCATTTGGCGACTCCCACTCATTAAACATGACCTTGCTTGAGCCAAAATCACGATGCATCAAAATAGAACGCAAAAGTTCACGTGCAGCAGCATCATCCGTTTGTTTGTCATTAATTTTACCTATTCCAGCATCTGCAGTAATTGTCAAAAGCAACAACTTGTAAAAATAAAAACAGTTTGTTAATTTCATTGTATATAATTTGTTTTGATGTGGTGTTTTATATTGTTAAAGGTGTGTAGCAACGCAGTGATAGATATAGCAAGCAAATAACTTATCAGACCAGTTGTCTTCACAAAAAAGAACTCCTAAAAGAAGGAAACTTAAGGGTTCCCGATGGTATTTCATGTGCTCCCTAAATCGTCCCAAAGAACTCTACCCCGATTTTACATTTGCCCCTTTTGAAGGCTCAACATCCTGATTTACCTACAGGCCAAGCTTTTTCTTCAGTATCTTTGCAGCTTCATAGTACGGCTTGCTTAAAGCAGAATTTTCATCAATTGCAACAGGAAAACCTTCATCACTACGTTTACATATGTCTTTGTTTAATGGAACTGATCCTAAATGTTGAATTCCCAATTGCTCAGCTTCCTTTAAAGCTCCACCATCTCCAAACAGATGCTCTTCATGATTACAGTTTGGACAAATGAAAACAGACATATTTTCAACTAAGCCTAATAGAGGTATTTTGACTTTTTTAAACATCTCAATACCCTTTTTGACATCCAACAAAGCAAGATCTTGGCTTGTTGAGACAATAACTGCACCATCTATTTTAAGTAATTGACTTAATGTTAACTGAACATCACCTGTTCCTGGTGGCAAATCAATGACAAGAACATCAACATTTTCCCATTGAACATCAAATAGTAGTTGCTGTATTGCTTTCTGTAAAATCAATCCTCTCCAAACGATGGGACTGCTTTCATTTGGAATTAAGTACCCCATAGACATTGTTTGCACACCATAGTTTCTTAACGGTATTAATTTACCCTCCTCACTCAAACGTGGTTCTCCTTTTAAATTCATGAGTTTTGGGACACTGGGCCCAAATATATCAGCATCTAAGAGTCCTACGTTCAAGTTTGAATTTCGTAATGCAATAGCTAGGTTGGCGGAAACCGTTGATTTACCAACACCTCCTTTACCTGATGAAACTAGCATGATTTTTTTGACATTAGGCAAACTATGCTTCACTGGGAGTTTCGTATTTGGTGTTTTGAAGTTCGGTAAACCCTGTTTGAAAGTGTTAGTATCCTGAAAACATTTTCCCGCTTGATAACTTCAACATACTAAAGGATTGGAATGATTTAAGATCGTTCTAGATGACGAAAATGCCCGATATAGAATTCTCATTGGGGGTTTAACTTGAGTGACCGAGTAAGAACCATCAAAAGTTAACTTTTCAAAAAAACATGTAGACCAATCAATTTGATCGCTGTGCGGATATATGTACCTATTTCTCTAATATCGTCTGACTAGACTTTACTATTTGAACTGAAACGACGTAAGATGCTAAATCGTCTAAACAAAACATTCATTCACTCATCCCACTTACAGTTTCAACGATTGAACTCTACTCTTAGAAGTATACCTGAGATTCTGACCGATGTTCCACGATATTTTACTGATAGTTCTGACATTTCATGTAAAATAGCAGCACTGCAAACCATTGCCCCCAAAACCACAGAGTACACTGATTTTACACCAAACACAATTACGATTGGTATTCTACAATCAAAAGATTTGAAACCTGGACTTTTTTTGAATTCATTAATAACCGATCCTTTATCAAGTGACAACAAATGCGTTGATCTTTTAAATCAACACCGTTCTTTGCATCCAAATTCTAACATTAAAGTATTATATGGTAATATTGACAAACATATAAGAGGTGGTTGTTATCTATCTAAATCGTCAATGTTGAGCAGTGAATTTCGCTTGATACAAGATGCAAAATTAAATGACGGCTCAAGCAAATTACTAAACCGTGACATTTTTAACAATATATCTTTTATTGAGATCAACGATCCCAGCTTTAGTAGAAATGAAAAAGCTGAAGGTGCTGAGGAATTGACTTTGAATACAGTGCAAAAAGATGACGAGATTAAAGAAACTGAGCTGCATAATATGATTTACGTTAAATCCGATACAAACGGCATCAATAAAATTAATGATCTCCCCTACTTTGAGGTAATCAACGGATCTTCAACAACTACTAATGTAGGAACATCTTTAAAAGAGAACTTAAAAGAAAATACATTCCGCATTGATCTTGAGAAGCTTGAAAAGGGTAACAACCTTATTGCCGAAAGTATTCAAAATATCAGTGAATATTTGACACTATATGAAGAATCCAACATGAATGAGCTATTGTATACGATCAACAGAGAAACTTCAGGGTATAAACCGTTGATACTTTTATTACGTGGCTTGATCAGAGATTTGGAGAATGATCAAGCTGTCTTAGAGAACGACACACAAACAAAGCTTAAACAAGAAATACAAGACTGGTCACAAAAAGCACATTTTGAACTCCAAAGCAAAGTAACACCATTTTTGGAAAACGTTTTAGTGAAAGAGCTATCTAAGTTTAGCCAATTGGTGTATAATTCTGGGGACTTAACTCTAGTAGTTTCCAATCTACTTAACGGTAGCAGGGTGAAAGTGAAGACGGGCCTACTAAAGGAACCAATTGAGTGTTATGGATCATTGGAAGACTCAATTGCACAATCGTATTATTTAGAAGGTAAAATTGATGTTGCTATTCCGACAGAAAGTATAAGGGGAAGCCAGACCGACAAATTTATTGAAGAGCTCAAACGTGATGTTTCCAATGAGAAAATACCAGAATTACAATCCAAAATTAACAGTTTGCTAATCAAGGAAATTATTGCTGCACCATTAACAATTTTCACCGTATCCAATATTGGATATATTTACGATTTAATTTCGTTGAACACCACTTTTGCATTGACTGCATTGACTATTGCACTTGCTGCAAATACATCCCAAAAAAAGTTTATCAATTTGATAAATCAATTTAAAGACTGGTACTTGGAACAGTTACGCCTTTACATCGAGAAAACTACATCATCTCTCAGCCATCAACTGAAAGGTAATATTGAAGACTTTACACATACTAATATAAAGAAAGGTGAGCTGATAGATGAACTTAGAGGATCCTTAAAGGAAATAGAAAAAGCTGATGCGTCATTGAAAAAAGTACTGTAAATCTACTAATACCTTGAATAAAACTTATGTATAACTTTATAATCAAAAAATAATTCCTCCGTTACCTAAAACAAACTTGCATGCAGAGATGATAAGATGTCATGTATTGGAATTGAGAACTGGAAAGATCAGTTAAAGCTGCACAAAAAAAGTGAATCAAAAGAAGAGTCGATTTACTTGCTATGCGTAGAAATGTTTTTGAAACCAAAAAAAACTGGCGGCGCAGCTAATTTAATTGTTCATCTTGCCAGCCCTGTTTGATTTAATAACTATAACTTTAACAAAGGCAATGTTCCTGTTCAAGTCTAAGAAGTTTGATCCTACCCGATTTGAAAGCGAGTTACAATACGTGAGTTCTCGAATTACAAAGAATGAGAAAAGGTTACGCAAATACGTCGCACAAAGGCGACACTACCAACGAGTGATACCATTGTACCTAACGACCGTTTATGTGGCATATTTCAGCTATGTGTACAAGTTTGGTGACCTTCTAGATGCAAAGACAGTGGTACGGCTGATTACCATTCCTGTAATTATTGGAGTGATTTACTATGTTGTACTTGCAATTTTCAGTTACTTGATCAATAAAACGGAAGCATCTTTAGAGTATTGGAAGAATGAACACCGTGAGAAACTAGATACGTTAAAGGAACGGACGAATTTTGACAAGACAAAGGAGTTATTGGCAAGATTCTCTAACGGTGAAGATTTGAAAGAGATGGAAAAAGAAGCTGAAGAGATCAACAAGAAAAGGCAAGAATATATTGAGTTGATCCAGAGTGGTGAGAAGGGGAAGATTTTTGACGATCTAAAGAAGAATGCCAACAGTTCAATGTACGACTACTTTATTACTAAGCTACTAGGTGAGAACGAGATGGAGCCTGATAATAGGTACGCATTGATTTGCTCGACTTGCTTTGCACATAACGGATTAGCTCCACCTGGGAAGCTTGCCAAAGATGTACAGTACAAATGTCCGAATTGTGGGACAATGAATGGTTGCGTTGACGTTGAACCAACTGAAATAGATAAGTAAAATTTTAAGCTATATAATACAAAACTTAATTGACTTAAGAGAGAGACATAATAGCATTGACAATATCACCCTTATGTTCCTTGAGTGCCTTAGCAGCTTTGTTTCTTGAACAGTTTGTTTGTTCCATAATGACTGCAATATCAGATTCTTCTAAACCAGTAACATCGACTTCTTCATCATCACCTTCTGCATCAGCAGGCTTATCTTCAAGGGAAGCCTTCTTTAAGTCTTCTTGAATAGATGAAGCCAAGTTGTTTTCTTCTAAGTTGTTAACAGCACTGTTGACTTCAGCTGCTGCTTCTTGTGCAGCCATAGCTTCTTCGTATCTCTTGGTGAGGTCTTCAACCTTAGCTTCACCAAAGATGATGTAAGAACCACCTTGAGTCTTGTAAACTTCTGGCTTTTCAATAGCTAAGATGGTGTTGTTCTTTTTTCTGAAAGTAACTCTAGAGATGTCCTTTAATGGCTTTAAACCTAACTTAAGTAATGCATCCTTTGCCTTCTTTTCTGCCTTTGGAATGACAGTAACTTCTGCACCTTGTGGGATTTCTTCAATAGACATGTTGTTGTTGTTGTTGTTGTATAGTGTGGAAGGAAGAAACGTGTTGAAAAATCGTTTCAAGGGCCAATAGTGAAAAGTTGAAATTCTCGACGTCGTCGAGAACAAAACTGGCCGCGTCCAAATCAGGAAAGAGAATGGTTACGCAGCACGTGTACAGCATTATAAGTACATTCACAAAAAGCTCAGAAAGTGTGTAAACAAATTATTCCGATACTTCATTAAAGCAAGGTACCTATATGTCTGTCTTTTATCTTGATGCAACGTGTTGGGAGTGGATGCAATGTAACCGATACATCCAAGTGGCTCAGCTATGTTGACATGTTGACAAAATATTCGCGGACTTAATTCGAACATCCAGAAAATAGGCTTGTTTGTTACACCGGCATTGGTGCTTGAACATAGAGACATTGTGGTAAATTGTGAGACACTGGAATGAAGACAATCGAAGAGGACGTCCGTGCTGGGATTGCAAAGCTTTATGAGCTTATTTCTAGCCGGTGGAAGTCCGAACCAATTGAAATCCGTGTAAGAGAGATCTTCTATAATCAAAAACTTCCGGACAATTTAGTTGACGCAAATACGGGTTACTGCAAGGTGAATTATGCTGGGAACAAGATACGTACGACCAAGTACACACCTTTAACGTTTCTTCCACTGAATATTTTTTTCCAATTTACGAATATTGCAAACTCTTACTTTTTGTTTATTATTATTCTTGGATTTTTCAATATTTTCGGAGTGCAAAATCCTGCCATGCAGGCAGTGCCGTTGGTTATCATTGTTGTTTTAACAGCAGCCAAAGATGGGTTTGAAGATTATAGGCGTGCAATTGCCGATTATGAGACGAACACTGGCAGAGTGCATAAACTTGTTGGAGTGGAAAATTACAATGCGACATTGGACAATATAGGAATGTGGAGAAGAATTAAAAAGAAAACGTCTACGTGGCTAGGAAGACGTAATCGTGGTAGTGAGTCAGATATTGATTTAGATGTTGAATCAATGATAACTCATGATTCTAGTGGCCATGTTGTTAAGTTTGTCAGTACACCATGGAAAAAGGTAATTGTTGGTGATATTTTGCGTGTGCGTAAGAACGAGGAAGTTCCAGCTGATTGTATTATTTTGAAAACAAGTCATGAAAAGGGGTTATGTTATGTGGAGACCAAGAATCTTGATGGTGAGACGAATTTGAAGAGCAAACGTGCGGTTTCATTGACCACACGGGCTATTACACGACTTTCTGATTTGAAAAGGATGATGTTTAATTTAAAAACTGAATTGCCTAATAAAGATTTGTATCATTTCCATGGAGTGCTTAATGGTGAAAATGAAGGTTATGAGACGTTAAATCTTGATAATTTGTTATTACGTGGTTGCGTTCTTCGTAATACTGATTACGCTATTGGAATTGTGATTGCTGCAGGTGTGGAGACCAAGATTATGCTCAATTCTGGAGTAACACCAACCAAGAAGTCAAAGATTTCAAGAGACTTGAATTACTATGTTTTTGTGAACTTTGTGCTTTTGTTTGTGCTCTGTTTTGTTGCAGGGTTAATCAATGGTTTATATTATGGCAAGAAAAGTGCAGTTTCTCGTATTTTCTTTGAATATAATGAAGATGAGAGAAGTGCTGCAGCGAATGGTGTGCTTTCATTCTTTGTGAATCTTATCATGTATCAAACACTTGTTCCAATTTCTCTTTACGTGACAGTTGAAGTGATTAAGTCTTTTCAAGCAATGTTTATTTATGAGGATGCAGATATGTATTATGAGAAGTTAGATCTGAGATGTACGCCTAAATCTTGGAGTATAGCAGACGATCTTGGACAAGTGGAATATGTGTTTAGTGACAAAACGGGTACATTAACTCAGAACGTAATGGAGTTTGCAAAATGCGTGGTTGGTGGTCGACCGTACGGGAATGCTGCTGGTGTTGATGTTAATGGCGAGAAGGAGATGTACGATTTGTTGGAAAATAGGAACCCATATTTTCAACGTGATAAATGTACTTTTTCATCTATTGACTTTGTCCAAAGGACGAATGATGAAGTTGTTCATGAATTTCTTTTTGCACTTGCTGTTTGTCATACTGTTGTTGTAGAAAATGGAGAGAATGGTATTAGCTATAGCGGTGAGTCACCGGATGAAGTTGCACTTGTATCGTTTGCGAAGGATATGGGTGTTGTTTATTTAGGAGAAGTCGATGATGATGAAAGTGGTTGGCGCTTGCTGTGGGATAATGGTAAGGAAGTGAGATATCGTTTATTATGTGTGATTCCATTTTCATCTGCTCGTGGTCGGATGTCTGTTGTTGTTGAGGATGGTGCAGGTAAGGTTTGGATGTACATGAAAGGTGCTGATAATGCTGTTATTGACAGGAGTGTGAAAGGACCATGGGATGAGAGTGTTGGTAAGGAATTACATACTTTTGCGCAGGAAGGATTACGTACTCTTGTTGTTGGTAGGAAAGAGCTTGATAGGAAGAAGTTTGAAGAATTTTATGAGGTTTATGAAAGTTGCGGGAAGAATGTCGATATAAGTGAGGAGGAAAGAAGGAAAGGTTTGGATGATGCAGCTAATGGGTTTGAAGTTGATGTTACAATTATTGGAGCAACTGCAATTGATGATAAATTACAAGATGAAGTACCTGAAACTATTGAGAAGTTACGTAGAGGTGGTATCAAAGTATGGGTTTTAACAGGTGATAAAATTGAAACAGCGATTAGTATTGGATATTCATGTGCTATGCTTAGTGATGAAATGGAAATTTTGATTATTGAAGGTAAAGATTGTAATATTATTGAAAATGTTATTGATGGATATTTGAATAAGAATTTTGGGTATAGTGATCCTAATGATGAGAAAGCTACTAGAGAATCATTAAAGGATCATTCTATACCAGATGGGAGATATGCGTTAGTTGTTGATGGTATGACATTAGGATCACTATTTGATGAATGTTCTGAGAAAGTACAAATTAAATTTTTAATGCTTGCAAAGAAATGTTGTTCAGTTTTATGTTGTAGAGTTTCACCATCACAAAAGGCAGATGTTGTTAAATTAGTTAGGGGTAAACTTGATGTTATAACTATTGCAATTGGAGATGGAGCTAATGATGTTTCTATGATTCAATGTGCCAATATTGGAATTGGTATAGCTGGAGAGGAAGGTAGACAAGCTGCTATGTCATCAGATTATGCTATTGGACAATTTAAATATTTACAAAAATTAATATTAGTTCATGGGAAATGGTCATATCAAAGATTATCAAGAATGGTTCCATGCTTTTTTTACAAGAATTTAATTTATGTTATGCCATTATTTTGGTATGGAATTTTCACCAATTTTGATGGAACATATTTGTATGAATATACATTTTTGATGTTGTTTAATATTTTTTTCACATCAATGCCAGTTGTTACATTAGGAGTTTTAGATCAAGATGTTTCAAGTGAGGAAAGTATTGAAAGGCCAGAATTATATAGAAATGGAATTGGAGATCATAGATTACGTGATTGTTTAAATTTTGGATGGTTTATGTTACTTGGAATTTTTCAAAGTTGTGTTGCATTTTTTTTCCCATTTGGTATATTTGTTAATGGGAAATTTGCAACACATAATGGATTATCGATTGATGCAATTTTCGGAGTTGGAGTTTTCAGTATTCATATTGCAATTATTGCATGTAATTTATGTGTTTTACTTGAACAAAGAAGATGGGATGGGATTACAATTGGATTACATTTAGCATCTAATTTATTATTATTTATTTGGACAGTTGGATGGTCAGCACATGTTGCAGTATTCTATGGATTAGGGTTAAGATGTTATCAAAGCGCGTCATTTTGGGCATGTATTGCCGTTGGAGTTGTTATTGCTAGCGTCCCAGTGATTGCGCGCACAAGTTTTGAAGATGAACGAGCAGTTCGAGCTGAAGCTAAACGGGATAATGTTTTATAATTTTTAAATCATATATTTATCAATGAAAATAAAAGATATTGGTCGATTAATTGAAAGGATTTTATTTGATCCTAGTTTAAGCAAATATGTATGTATTTGCGTTTTAATTTGTGAATATTTTTTATTAAATTTAATAATTGAACATGTACCGTATACGGAAATTGATTATAGTACGTATATGCAACAAATTACACAAATTGAAAAAGGTGAAAGAGATTATAGCAAAATTGGAGGTGATACAGGACCAATAGTTTACCCTGGAGGGTACGTTATTATTTACAAGATACTGAAAAGGGTTACCTGTGGTATGGAGAGAATACAAGATGGCCAACATTTGTTCAAATGGGTTTACCTCGCGAGTTTAGGATTGGCGTTTTCAGTAGTGCACAGAGCCAGCAAGGCACCACCGTACGTATACGTGCTTACTGCCGGTAGCAAGAGGTTGCATTCGGTGTATGTGTTGAGACTGTTCAACGACTGTTTTACAACGTTTTTCGTGTTGTTAGGAGTGGCGTGTCTCCAGAATTGGAGCAGTAACGACAAATACGTCGAGAATAGCAACATCAAAATTAAACAAATAAATGCAAATGTAAATGCAAATGCAAATGCAAATGCAAATCTCAGTACCAGTACAAGTACCGTTACACTGTCTTTACAAGGTCACTCTCCTCCATTGAGTACATCTTCCACACGTTTCACCAGTGCCGCACGTTTTGTGTCTCTTCTCTTAGCCACGGCTGCCCTGACCTTTGCCTGCACGGTCAAGATGAACGCCCTCCTTGCTGCTCCTGCAGCGTTTGTCCTTGTGCTCAGCGGGAAACGACGCTCTGTGCTGGGGCTCTGTGCTGTGTCTGCGACAGCGGTTCTTGTCGCGGGCGTTGCCTCGTGGCCGTTTGCCGGGGCTGGAATCCCGGCGGCTCAGCGGTGGGCGTATTTGCGGGGCTCGTTTGACGTGTCGCGGCTGTTTCTGCAGCGGTGGTCCGTGAACTGGGCCTTTTTGCCAGCAGAGGTGTTTGTCTCACGGGTCTTCCACACGGGCCTGCTCTGTCTCTGGTTGGTGCTGCTTGTGGCAGTGCTCGTGAGAGGTGCTGCTGGTGCTACCGGTGCTGCAGGTGTTGCAGGTGTTGCAGGTGAGCGGAAGGTGGCGTGGACGTGTTGCACTGCTGTCCTTGCCGGTGTGCTCTGTGCTCGGAGCTTGCACTACCAGTTCCTCGCCTGGTACGCACACACACTACCATGGCTTCTGTGGGAGTGTTTGGGTAGAGCTGGCAGTAAGTGGTTGGCCCTTGTGGCGGTCTCTGCAACGTGGTTCCTTCACGAATGGTGTTGGAATGTGTACCCTGCTACCGCAATCTCCTCGGCTATACTCGTATCTCTTCTTGCGTCGGTCGTCGTGAGATTGCTAGTATTGGGACCAGTAACAAATGTATCTTCGGCAACGGTACCGCCGATAAACAGTGTCACAGAAGATGGTACTGCAAGTATTGTTTCAAATGATCACACACATCATCTTCAATCCAACAATGCCACCAATCATATCAAGACGGATTAATCGGTATCAATGTATTGTATAACGTAAGCATGGTTAAGTTAAAGCCTTCAACGATTAGAGAGCAGAGCGCGAAGAGGTGTAAAAAAACAGGTCACCCAATACAGCACCTAGTCAAAGTATTCATAAGTGGTTGTACTTTTAAACAATCGAATTAGGGGATCTAATCATCCTCATATATCTCTCAACCCTACTACAAATGGATAAACTAACACCAGATGAAATTCCTATTGTAAAGGATGCAGCAGCTTCAAATTCAAAAGAACTGCTAAATGCTTATATCTATGATTTTTTATTAAAGTCAGGTTTTAATGACTCCGCTAATGCTTTCTTTAAAGAAGCAAATGTACCCATGATGAAAAACAATACAAGATTTACTGATAAATCATTAGTATTGGCTAATTCAACTTTACCAAAGACAAACCTTACAATGGAAACTCAACATGGTTTTATCTACGAATGGTGGCAGGTATTTTGGGATATATTCAATGCAAGAACTGAACGCGATAGTACTGTTAATGCGGCTCAATATTATCATACAGTATCATTGAAACAACGTTATGAAAATCATTATAATGATAGATATGGCCTTCCAGTAAATGTTATGCCTCCAAATAGATTCCAGCCTCAGCGAATTCCAACAGCTATACCACCTCAACCTAATATTCAACCAAACGTTCAGCCTAATATTCAATCAAATATGCAACCTAATACACCTCATGAGTCTCCAAATTTGTCCCGTAAACCAACAATGCCAAATATTCAGTCAATGCCACAATCCTACCCATACGCATACCCTTATCAATCTTATCCATCACCACAACGTTACGTTGATAGAAGACAACCTCAAAGGGTCATGCATTCACAGAGTTATAAAGAGCAAGCTTCAGGTTTGATAGGACCACCAGGCCCACCAGGCCCATCAGGTCCTCCAGGTCCACAGAATCAACAAGGTCCACCAGGTCCACCAGGTTCACAAATTCTACAGGGTCCACCAGGCCCACCAGGCCCTCCAGGTCAACCAGGTCCCCCACCACATGGTCAATCAATAGGACCTCCAGGTATACCACCAGGAACTCACAATGCTGCCGGTCCACCACCACCAGGTCCCATATCCGCACAAGGCTTACAAGGTCCTCCAGGGCCACCAGGAGCACTAGGCCCAACTGGTCCAGCTGGTCCAGCGGGTCCACCAGGGCCACAGGGTCCACAACAAGCTTCAATGGCTGTTCCACGTGTCTACCCAACTTATGATAGTGTCAAAGAATACGGTGATGGGCTACGCATCTTGGAAGCTGATAATAGGAAAAAATTAGAATCAACAGAGTCTGCACCCGCTCCACAGTTTGCAGAATTCTCTAATATGTTAGGACAATTACAACAAAATGGCAAACAACCACAATCTCCAAAACGTGGTACAAACAGTACAGGAATACCAACTCCGCTGACCAATCCACCAATCAATACTATTAAGAAGAAAATTCGCAGGAAACAAGCTTCAAACTCTGTGCCTGCAACACCAAACACTCCAGCTGGTACACCAAACGGTGTAACAGTTGTCAAAAGATCAAGAAAGAAACGTTCAGCTTCTGTCACTACACCTTTGGTTAGGGACGAGTTAGGTCACTTAGAAAGTGTCGCTGAAGGTAGGGAAAGTACTACATGTACCAACAATGCAAATCCTGCCTCCAATGGTGGTCCCGTTAACGCATCTAGTGTAGGCCCTACAACAACAGATGCCGCACCTGTTACTGGTACACCTACAGGTCCTGCTAATGTCACAACTAGTGGGAATGCATCAGTGAATGGTACTTCAGGTAACGGATCCGCTGGAAACAGTGCAAGCGGCAGTGGTATCAATGGCGTGAATGGTTCAAACGGTGGCAATGCTTCCGGAAATGCATCCGCTGGAACATCCGGATATGACACACAGTTTTTGGAAGACTTTAATGGGTCAGAACAATTTTTTGATTTCGGTCTGTACGGTGAGAATAGCGCTGAAATGTTAGGCGAGTTTTGGGATGGTAGAGAGTAGGTAAACATAACGCCAAACACACAGGTGAAATAACCAATAGCAAAATGTAAATTCCGCTCATAGACAACATTGAGCTCAGATTGGGTCCTCAAAAAAATGTCACATCTCTACGACGGACTTGGTATTAATATATCAGAATCTATGTTCAATAATTCACCCTTGCTGTTAGATGACTTTTAAATTTTCTGCTCTACACTTTCAGACCCCCAGGGGTTCATTCCACGGACTGTCCGCACATTGAAATTGTATCACAACAGCAAGCACTGCATATATCTCCAAGTATTAGTGAGTTTTAAATCACATTTTTGCTGATTTCCATTGAATTAAAAAACATTTTTATTTATCAACACAAAATTGGCATTATACGGCAATCTTGTTGTCGCAATTATCATATGAAATAACACTTGACTACTAGATTTAGGGACTGGAATCCCTATTGACGCATGCCGTCAAATTACTAGATTTTATAAAAAATAATACAATTGTTGGAATAACGCAGTGCGTCACTACAGCAACTATTGCCACTATTGTTCAAGTATATTTTCTCATCATTTAAATTAAATATTTAATTGAACTGCAATTTCTCCAATTTTAATCCTTACTGGCACCTAACCTTTCTCGCTTGATAACCCGATACGCACTGCATTTTCTTTTCTACCTTTTGTAAATTAATAACGGTACAAATATATACAATAATTATCATAATTATTTCCTCTTAGGCTTTGGTTTGACTTCATCTTCTTTACAAACATGGATCCTTACAGTGTTTGGATAGTTCATAGAATTACCTTGATAGCCTTTACTCCAGTCATAACTCAATGCATAGGCAAATAACATACCTGTTCTATTGAAGTTTACAACAGGAATTGTAGCTCCAAGTGCTGGATACCCTTTCAAACGATGTCTAGAATCTTTGTCCCAAAATGAAAACGTTCCATCGGATCCTGCAGTTGCAAATGTACCAAATTGCGGATTGAAAACAATTGAATTAAGTGCATAGATATTACTTTCCTTGCTACCTGGTTTGTTCACACGCTGACACTTGAACGAAAATCCATTCTGTTTCTGTTGCATATCGTCAATGTATTGAATACCACAACGTCCTTCAATTGATCCAATCGCATAACCATCTCCTTTAGGATAACAACCAATAGAACGTGTTTGATATTTTAATGGTGACATGGTAGTCTTAAAAATTTTGTCAGGTGAATCAAGATTAATGATTAAAACATGTCTCTCAGCGGTACCGACAACGAGAAGTTTCTGTGATGAGTCCATAGCGTAAACTCTTTCAGGCATATTCAAAGTACAAATTGGTTGTTGTTGTCTCATATCCCAGTAACGTAGCGTTTTATCCCATGATCCGGAAACAACACATTGCGTGTTTTGAGGACCACAACTGACATACCGTACCACTCTCACTGCATCATCATGCATACCAATTGTTTGTGCCTGCTGTGATGCAAGGTCAAATAGTTTAATCTGTTTATCTGCTCCACCACTAACAACTTTGGTACCATCTGCAGAAAACCGCGTTGTCAGTATCGGACCTTCATGTTCGTATAATGCACGTCCTTCAACTACACCAGCGTTTGTCACCTCATAAATACGGTTCTTTTTATCCCAGTTAGATACAGCAAGGAACTCTGCCTGTGGTGAGAAAGCAATGTCACTGATACTGTCTTCTCCAATGTTGGGTACCACTAAATCGTTCTGCAAATCTTGTAGCGTACCCGTTGCAGTCGAGGTACCAGTATTAGTACCTCCAAGTGTCGAGGTACCACTACCAAATCCACCTAGTCTTGAACCAAACGACATTCTCTGCTTTTTGTTTGATCTGTTTGTATTGTATTACTGAGAGAAGTATACATGGTTGAACTACTTCTCAAGCCGCTTAAAAATTCCGGGTAATTTTTTGAACGCGATTTTCTTCTAAAAAAATTCGTTTATACAGATTAGGTACAGGTAGAGGAATCATTTGATCACTCAACTATAATTTTAAGAGTCTCAATGAAAGAACGGTTTCATTAATAGTTGCTTCGTCTTCACCAATAACTTCCTTGGTAGTTTCAGAATAGTGCTCAATTGGAGTTTTTGTAGATTTGAGCAAGAAGTCTGCGTGGTCGGAAATAACTTTCTCAATATCACAGTCATCCTTTTTAACGTCGTATTGAACTTGCACTTCCTCAGTTTGGTCTAAACCAAACTTCTTTCTTAATCTTTGGATTCTGTTAATAAGTTCTCTAGCAATACCTTCAGTTTGTAACTCTGGGTAAAGATTGATATCTAAAATGATTAAAACATCACCTTCAGATCTGGTTTCTTGACCGTTGGAAACAGAAGCTTCAGATAATCCTCTCAAAACGTTCAAATCTTCAGTGGTCAATTCAATGCCAGCAACTGTAACCTTACCGTCTTTCAAGAATTGTTTAACATCTTCAGAGCTAAGGTTTGGCAATGCAGCCTTGACAATCTTTGCATCCTTTTTCAACTTCTTACCTAAAACTGGCCAGTCTGCAACAGCTCTGTATTGAACACCGTATTTGTCTTCATCTGAAGTGATAACAACTTCTCTCACGTTCAATTCTTCAATAATGTACTTCTTCAAAGATTCGACATCATTGATGTAGTCTTTGTCGGTATGTAAAATAACCAACTCCTTTAATGGAGTCTTCAATGAGATCATCTTTTTCTCTCTGATGTTTCTACCAAGATCAATAATCTTTTGCATTCTAGCAACAGCAATTTCGATCTTTTCATCAAACAACTCTTCGTTCACAGTTGGGTATGATAAGAAATGAACACATCTGTGATCGACACCGTATTTGTTCAAAGTTTCTTCAGAGAAGAGTGGTCTTAATCTTTGATAGATAGCATCGGACAAGAATGGAGTAAATGGTGCCATTGCTCTAACTAAGATGAACAAAGTCTCAGTCAATGTGTTCAAAGCCTTCAAGCAATCTGGAATACCATTTTCACCCTTCAATCTTCTTCTGTTCAATCTGATGTACCAGTTAGTTAATTGGTCAATCAATCCAAGTAATCTTGGAACAACAGTATACAATCTGTATTCACTCATTTCTTCGTGAATTGTCTTGATCAATGATTGAAGAGAAGCTAAAATCCATCTGTCCATAACATTATCGGACTTACTCTCAGGATCAAACTTAAAGTCGATACCTTCGGTTTTCTTCAAAAGTGCAATTTGACCTTCTAAGAACTTGTATGAGTTCCACCATGGGAGTAAAACCTTTGAGACAACTTCCTTCACACCTTCTTCCTTGAACTTCAAGGTTTCTGCTCTCAAAACAGGGGAGTTGATCAGGTACAATCTCAATGCATCCGCACCATACTTAGTTGTAATTAAGTTTGGATCAGGGTAGTTCTTTAATCTCTTAGACATCTTCTTACCGTCACCGGCTAAGATAATACCTGAAACAATAACGTTTTTATATGGAACACGTCCAAACAAATGAGTACCCAAAACGGAAAGAGTGTAGAACCAACCTCTTGTTTGGTCAAGACCTTCAGAAATGAAATTAGCTGGGTAAGCGTCCTTGAAAATTTCCTTGTTTTCAAATGGGTAGTGCTTAGAAGCGTAAGGCATGGAACCTGATTCAAACCAACAATCAAAAACGTCTTCAATTCTCTTTAATTGACCTTTACCTTGCTTGGATGGAATGGTAATATGGTCAATCATATGTCTGTGAATATCAGTAATGGTATCATCACCGGACAATTCTCTTAATTCTTCAATGGAACCAACACAGACAACTTCTTCACCGTCGTCAGAAACCCATAATGGGATTGGGGTACCCCAGTATCTGTTTCTAGAAACGTTCCAATCTCTTGCGTTAGCAATCCAGTTGGAGAATCTCTTCTCCTTAATGTTGTTTGGAACCCATCTTGTTTCTTCGACAGATTTAAGCATATCTGGAATGATTTCCTTAACTCTAACAAACCATGCTGGAACAGTTCTGTACAACAATGGGGTGTCTGATCTCCAACAGAATGGATAACTATGTCTAATTTGTGAAGCTAAAAGAATGTTTCCTGAAGCAGTAAGTTTCTTAATGATTTCCTTATCGGCATCTTTAACGTACATACCTTTGAAATCAACAACATCATCAGTGAATTTACCATCGTCGTCAACAGGATTAGGCGGAGGACGCTTTTCAGAAATCACACCGTTAGCGGTACATTCTTCAAAATCCTGTTCACCAAAAGCTGGTGCTTGATGAACAATACCAGTACCGGATTCATCGGAAACGTAAGAAGCACCAATAACTCTAAAACCAGTTTCAATAAATCTATCCTTGAAGTAATCAAACAATGGGACGTATTTCAAACCGATCAATTCAGAACCTTTAACTTTACCTGTAATTTTAAATTTTGCATCCTTTGGCTTCTTGTACAAGTTCTTAATCAAGGATTCGAGCATGATGTAAGTAACTTGCTTTTCTTCGTCGAAGATCTTTGCATATTCTAGATCTGGATTGACACATAATGCAATATTAGAAGGTAAGGTCCATGGGGTAGTAGTCCATGCAACTAAGAAAGTCTTTGCATCGTCAGCAAGTTGAAACGCAACGGTAACTGCTGGATCGTTAACGTCCTTATAGTTCAAACCTGCTTCAAAATTGGATAATGCGGTGGTAACACCAGTGGAATAAGGCATGACTCTCAAACCTTGGTAAACAGCATCCTTCTTGTATAATTCCTTGAAAGCCCACCAAACGGATTCCATGAAAGTTGGATATAAGGTTTTGTAATCGTTATCAAAATCAATCCATCTACCTAATCTTGTGATTGCGTACTTCCATTGGTCAGCGTATCTCATGACAATACTTCTACATTCTTCGTTATATTTATCAATACCGAGATTAAGGACATCTTGCTTGGAAGTGATACCTAATTTCTTGTCAATCTCGTGTTCAACTGGTAATCCATGGGTATCCCAACCGAATCTTCTGTCAACAGAGTAACCGTTCATGTTAGCATATCTTGGAATAATATCCTTAATGGTAGATGCAAGGAAATGACCATAGTGAGGGGTACCTGTTGCGAATGGAGGACCATCGTAGAAAGTAAATGGAGGTTTACCTTCGTTAAGCTTGAGTGAAGTTTGAAATGCATCGATTTCGTTCCAGTGTTCCAACACTTTTTCTTCTTCCTTAGGGAAGGAGAAGTGTGCCTGTTGTTGTTGTTCTTCAGCCATGGCTAGAGAGTGGGAAGGAAGGATACGTATATCTTTCACTATTGAATCGTTTGACTCACTGTGAAAAAAGTGCGTCAAGTTTTCGTCGGTTTGGAAGGGAGAAAAAAAATATTTGTGTGCACGTGACGTGCAACTTCTGTTTTGAAATGGAGGCTGAACACATTTTGATGATATTCACGATGGCAGCCCCGTTCCGTTTATTCATTGTTCTTTGTTCTTTAGCCTAAACATACAATGCCGAGCAAAGTTACATCACCTAATGGATCACCGCTGAGGATGCGGCGTCAGTCCGTTAGTCAACAAGTTGAGAGTATCAGTGGGGTTCCATTAGCGCAAGCGAGAAGAAGCTATTCAGTTGATGAGGGAACAGCTATCAAAGAAAGCGACCCGTTCTTGGATGTTGAAACTAATGATTTTTCTGGAATAGAGTCACTTCTGGAAGAGGAGAAGAAAGTTACGGAAAAGGCTGATGAGATACATGAAATGGAATGGTCAGAGAGAGTGACAAATGCATTATCAATATCGCTGATTGTTCTTGAACAGATTATTACGTCAATTACGTTTTTACTGCCTGAATCACTTATCAATGCATTTACCAAATTGAGTAGGTTTATATTTTCACATTTCAAAACAAATGATGAAAAATATGATGATTTTATTAATAAACCTGCAGAATCATTAATTGAAGACGATGTTTTAGGTAAAGTGGAGAGATTACGTAGGCAGCAGAACTTTACTCAAATTTGCGAGCATCACGGGTTTAAGGAGGAATCACATTTGGTGCATACTCCAGACGGGTTTAAATTGACTATACATCGTTTGAAACCTGAGAATAACGGATTCAAATCGAATGGTAAGGCAGTTTATTTCCAGCATGGATTGTTGATGACTAGTGATGTATGGGTGGTTATGATGGATAAAGATGATAATCTACCGTTTAGATTATGCGAATTAGGGTATGATGTATTCCTTGGTAACAATCGTGGGAACAAATATTCGAACAAACATGAAAGGTATAACAGTAATCAAGCTGAATTTTGGGATTTTTCAATTGATGAGTTTGCAATGTACGATATTCCATCATCTATTGACTACATTTTGAAGCTGAAGAAGATAGATAGTTTAACATACGTTGGGTTTAGTCAAGGATGTTCACAAGTTCTTTCGAGTATATCGATCAACGATGATTTAAATGATAAGATTGAACGTTTAATTTTAATTGCACCAGCTACAACTCCTAAAGGTCTTAAGAATTGGTTACTTAATTCGATAATCAATTTTGATCCAACACTTATCTATATGTTATTTGGTCGTAAAATACTTTTGAAGTCGGTAATGTTTTGGAGGAAGATAACATATCCACCTATGTTTGTTAAATTAATTGATTTACCTAATGATTTGTTGTTTAATTGGAAGTCTGAAAACATCAACATTATGCAGAAACTAGTATCATACTACCATTTATACTCTACGACTTCAGTGAAATGTGTAGTTCATTGGTTTCAAATTATTAAATCAAAGAAGTTTCAAATGTACCAAGAGAAGGACTATTTTCAACCATTTCAATATCCAACTGACATGACTATTCGAGTACGTAAATTACTTATTATTTATGGGATGTCTGATTCACTTGTTGATATTGACATTTTAGTTGGCCAACTGCCTGATTTCAAACATATGCTTTTCACGCAAGTTAAAAACGGTGATATTGTTGGTCGGAAACATCTTGTTGACAATATTGAAGTTGCTGAGAATGATGAGGAAATTGGAGACGGTGCATTGAGTGAACTACGCGTTTTTGGTATTGCTGAACACGAACATTTAGATTTGCTTTGGGGTGAGAAGGAGAAGGAAAACGTTATTAACAATGTTATTAATTTTTTAAAATAACAGCCATAATAAATAAAATATTTAGGAAAAACAAATATAATAAGGTGTAGAATAAAATAAAATGTATAATCTAAGTCTAGAAAAGGTACAGTTTGGCAGGGGGGAACGTGTGGTTGAGTACACTAATCGTCCTTTGGTGGGAGACCGAAACCGTTGTTGTTCCTGTACATGAGGATACCGTTATCTCCTTCAACGAATTCACACCATCTAAGGGACTTCCAAAGAGTGACGAACATGTTTTCATCAGAGTAAGCGTAATTTTCACCAACGAGTTCTTTGATTGCCTTTGTTGCCTTACGAGCATTGTAGAATGGGATACGTGAAACGTAATGGTGACAGACGTGGGTTTCAATGATATCATGGAAGAAGAATTGACCAACGAATCCGAATTCTCTGTCGATGGTTGATGCTGCACCTCTAGCGAAGGTCCATTCGTTGTCCTCGTAATGAGGTAGTGTGATATCAGTATGTTGTAGGAAAGTTAAGAAGACAATCCAGTGGTTGACTAATAAGTATGGGATGAACCAGTGAACCATGCAGTTGAACCAACCGAAATGTTGGATCCATTGGTAAACAACATAACCAACGATACCGATACCTAAATCTGATAAAATGATGAATTTACCGTCACCTTTGTCGAAAATTGGAGCGTTTGGGTTAAAATGTGAAGCAAGGAATTTTGAGTACCATTTGTTACCTAATTCAGGGTGTGGTTGACCAGTTGCGTCAATGAAAAGGTAAGTTTGGAAACCGACAACTTGTTGGATGAGGAGTGTTGAGAGTGCAGAAAGTGGAGAGTCAGCTGCTAATTCAGAGAATTTCATAACACCACGTTCTTTCTTCCAATCAGCACTACGCTTTGGAATGAAAACCATGTCTTTGTCAATATGACCTGTATGTTGATGATGTTTCTTATGAGAGAATTTCCAAGAAAAGTAAGGATTACCACAGTAAGAATGTAAAACCCAACCGACAAAGTCGTTAATGTAAGGGTATTCAGAGAAAGCTTGATGACCACATTCATGAGCTAAAATCCAAAGACCAACCATTGGGAAAGATTCTAAAACTGTGTAAATTGACCAAGCAAAGAAACGTAATGTTTTAGAAGGTATTGCAGGGATGTAAGTTTGAGCAATATAACCGAAAAGGACCATGAATGCAATATCTCTAGCGACATAAGATAATGATTTAAGTAATGGTCTTTGGAAACAATCTTTTGGGATACAGTTGATTATATCACGAATTGTGTAGTCAGGTGCAGTGAAAGTTTCACCGGTAGCAGTTGTAGCTTTAAGATTTGGTGTAACTTTCTTCCTAGACTGGACGTTTGTAGTGGTAGCCGACATTGTTGTTGAGGAGGGTGGAGGAAAAGAGGGGAGAAATGGAAAGTGTTGGAAAAGAAACGGGCGTTATAGGACGGAAAATGGACCACAGTGAGAGTGAATCACCGATTGAGATCAGGATCAGCGGATAATTGAGGCGTGATTAGGAGATTAGCTGAGAATGTGAAAAATTGTGAAATTTTTTTTAGCATTTTGTTTTTCAACGTTTTGTGTATTGTTTTTTTTTTTTTTTTTCTTATTATTTTTTTTTTTTCACTTTTGTGGCGCGTCGATAGGAATTTTTTTTTTATACAGGAGCTAAACGGTTAGAGCTAAACGAACGATTGATTAAATAGATTTAGGAGGGACACCAAGACCGTTGATGTTTCTATACATCTTGACACCGGTGTCACCTTCAACGAATTGGCAGTATCTACCTGATTTCCAGAGGGTAACCCACATATTTTCATCTGAATGAGCATAATGTTCACCCATTACTTCCTTAATAGCCTTTGTACCGATTCTACCATTATAGAATGGAATACGTGAAACGTAATGATGTAAAACATGAGTTTCAATGATATCATGGAAGAAGAATTGACCGATGAAACCGAATTCTCTGTCGATTGTCGCTGCTGCACCTCTAGCAAAGTTCCATTCATTATCTTCATAATGAGGTAAAGTAACATCTGAATGTTGTAAGAAAGTAATAAAGACTAACCAATGATTAGTGAAAATGTAAGGTAAGAACCAATTAACGAAAACGGAAAAATAACCGAAATGATTAACCCATTGATAGAGAACAAAGAATTGAGTAAGCATACCAATATCAGATAAAACAATGAACCAATAATCTCTTTTTTCAAAGATTGGAGAAACAGGATTAAAATGTGAAGCAAGGAATTTTGAGTACCATTTATTACCTAATTCAGGATGAGGTTGACCAGTAACATCAGTTAAAAGGTACCAAACCCAACCACCTAATTGTTGAACGATTAAAGACCAAAGTGTAACAATTGGAGCATCTTCTGATAATTCAGATAAAGTTATAACATTTCTATTAGCTTTAAATTTTTCAACAGTTGGAGGAACAAAGACCATATCTCTTGTTAAATGACCAGTTGCCTTATGATGTTTACCATGAGAATATTTCCAAGAGAAATAAGGGACTAATAAATAAGAATGTAAAACCCAACCAACGGTATCATTAAGCCAACCATAATCTGAGAAAGCTTGATGACCACATTCATGAGCCATAACCCATAAACCAGTATAAGGTAAAGATTGTAAAATTGCGTAAGCTACCCAAGCGAAACCTCTAAGGTAGACATTTGGTAATAAAGGAATAGTATAGTGAGCAATAGTACCGAATAAGATGGCACAAGCAATATCTCTGAAGACGTAAAAGAAAGATTTAGCAACGACTCTATTGTAGCATTTTTTAGGGATTGCATCAAGGATTGTCTTTATTGAGTAGTCAGGGACTTTAAAATCATTACCGAGAGTATCAGTGACGACCAAACCCTTTGTGACTGTTTTAGTTGTTGTAGTGGACATTATCTAGTGAAGAAGGAGGAGATGAAAGAAGGGAGAAGGGAGAAGGGAGAAGGGAGAAGGGGAAAGAAAAGGTGAAATAAAAAGGTGAAAAAGGGAAGAGCAAGAGTGGAACAAGGGGTATTAAAAGGGTTACAAGAGATAAAGAGAAAATGTGAGAGGAAATGAATCAATCAATAAATTTCTACACTAAACGTCTGCAATCGGGACGACGGGTGTGGGAAAAGAAGGGAAAAACACGTTACCGTTGCCAGAGAAAACTGAGACATTGCCAGTTGCATGAAATGAAGTTGCACGTTTCTGAGCAGAGACCGCTTCCATGCTTCCTGGGTGGGGGGGACTTGGGGACTTGGGGAGTTGGGAGTTGGGTCGCTGTGGCGGGCCGAGCCCCCGTGTAGATTGGGCCAACAGGGCCGCCCAACAGTTTCGCTGAGGCGTGAGTTCCACCGAGGGGGGAAGAGGGGAAAGGGGAAGAGGAAGGATAGGACACGTGACTACGGCACGTGATAGAACCATGTGACTATAGCACGTGACTGCACACGTGACCACACACGTGACAAGTTGATTTACGTCGCGTCTGGTGCAAAGGTGTTTCTTTGCTGGTGTGAGCTGGAGGCGCGCTTTTCGTCTTGGCGCTGACGTCGCTAGTGCTGGTGCTGGTGCTGGTGGTGCTGGTGCTAAAGCGAGATCCAGGGCCAAGCAACCCCCGCTTTCTCGTTTCTCTTTTTTCTCGTTCCTTTTGTTCTCTGGGAAACTAGCGTTTTCTTTTTTTTCAAACACCTCGCGCTGCAGAAAGATTTTCTCTACGTAAGCGTGCTAATACTGTACACACCTTCCCTGGTTGGTCAACCTCATTCAGCCAGCCACTCTCACTATCAATCTCTACCTGCTTCCCGGTTCCTCCGCTGTACTTATCTTTCGAAACAAATACTGTTATTCAATCCATCTCCAAACAAAAGTTAACTCAACTACTTCACTTTGTCATTCACTTCTTTCTTCATTTCTTTTGCTTTTCCATTTTCTTCAATTTTGTCTACACAACACAAAACAGCACAACACTACTATATCTTTACCGACCTTATTCATTCGTTATCACTACTACTCTTACGCATTAATAAATCACCAGCATGAATAAATTTAATAACATTCAACCCCCGTCATTACATTCACGTTATACTGAGTTGACTTCCAAATCAAATCTTAATTCACGTTCAATTTCAAACCATCCACTTTCCCTTGTCAACTTCAAACTAGTATTCCTTTGTGCTGTATGGTATTTCACTTCAGTCATTTCTTCTTCTACAACAAAGGAAATTTTACGGGATTTTAAATACCCTGTTTCCCTCACTGAAATTCAATTCATTATGAATGGATTACTTTGTTTATCTCTCTTATTCATTATCAAACTATCAAAATCTCTTTTCACTTACAACTTACAGAAAAGTTTCCCAACGGGGACTTTCCCACCACAATTAATTGAATCTAATTACTCACTATTGCATGATTTCCTCAAACCTTCCTTCTTAGTATTGAAAACAACAATACCAATGGGTATGTTCCAATTTGTTGGACAAATCACTTCACATAACTCTACATCAATCATACCTGTATCACTTGTTCATACAATAAAGGCTTTATCCCCATTAACTACTGTTTTAATTTACAGGTTCTTCTTTAATAAAAAATTTCATATGAAAACTTATATGACTCTGATCCCTCTCATTACTGGTGTTATGTTATGCTGTACTCGCAGTGATAACCTTGATCTTTCAAATGCAATGTTTTTCAAAGGTAGTATGTTTGCCTTCTTAAGTATGCTAATCTTTGTCTCTCAAAATATTTTCGCAAAGAAAATTTTAACTTGGGATGATCCAGTTGAAATTATAAAGGAAAAATCAGATAGTGATTATTCAGATGAAAGTTGTGATAGTGATGATGATTCTAGGGCAAAGGCATTCCTTAATAGATTTAATTGGAAAATAACAAGACCAGAATCAGCTTCAATGACACCCGTTTTACCAATCTCAATGTCTTCATCTTCATTAAATTCACAAGATCAACATGGAATCTCAACTCCTTCTTACTTCAATTTCTCTTCTAATTCACTAAACGATTTAAACATTCAAGAAAAATATTCTGATATTGGTACATCTAAAACAGTGCAGAAATTAGATAAACTTTCAGTTTTATTTTACTGCTCTCTCGTTGGGTTCATCCTTACACTACCATTTTACCTACTCTCAGAATTACAAAATCCTCAAGTTTCAATTTTTAAACTAAATACTAGAATCCTAAGCTACATTGGCATGTACGGATTATCACATTTCATTCAATCTCTTACCGCATTTCAAATACTTGGAATGGTCTCCCCTGTCAACTACTCCATTGCTAACATATTAAAGAGAATTATTATAATTTCCTGCTCTATTATAATTGAAGGGATAACCCTTAATATGCAACAATGGATTGGTTTATCACTTACATTTTTCGGACTTTATTGTTACGATAAATGGGGGGTTCAACGTCCTTGATTATCTTTACTACTCATTCAATTAACTAATAACACTAGTATCGTCTATTTTTGCGTACTTTCTATATTTATCTAATTAATTATCCTTTTAGGACGGGTTTTCTCATTTATAAAATGTTAGAAAAGTAATTACTACCATCTATTTGAGAACTGGTTTTGGCTTATCGAAACTTGCAATAAACTCCTTTGCATAATCTCCAAGTGAAACCATGAAAATTGTTTGCCAAACACCTAAACCAATTCTTGGGGTAACACCTTTGTAAAGACCTTTAATACCATGTCCTTGATAAACATATTTTAAAGTTGAAATAACATTTAAATTCTTTGGACGATTAGGATCTTTAACTCTAGATTGCATTTCAACTC